>JAPZAG010001658.1:0-28009 GCA_027475135.1 Bactrocera correcta | reverse complement strand
ATAATTAACCTTCTTTAACGTATTGTAGTTGATACAAACCATGGCGGCATAACGACAGTACATTTGGAAGAATTCCGTAATCTCATATTTAGGTATATGTAAAGTCTATTTTCTTGTATATACACATTTAGTAATCGATATCGAAATGCTTCAAATCATTAGTTTAACATACTAAAGTTAATAAACCTTCTTTAACGCACTGAAGTCTACATAAAGCCTTAACGGGATAACTGCAGTGCATTTAGAAGAATTCCGTTATCTTATATTAAGGTATAAAGTCGATTTTCTTGTATTTACATATTTAGCAATCGATATCGAAATGCTTCAAAATATTAGTTTAACATATTTAAGTTAATTAACTCTCTTTTTCATACTGAAGTCTACAAAAGCCTTAACGGCATAACGGCAGTGCATGTAGAAGAATTCCGTTATCTTTTATTTAGGTATAAAGTCGATATTGTTGTACATACACACTTAGCAATCGATATCGAGATGCTTCAACTCATTAGTTTAACATATTTAAGTTAATAAACTTTCTTCGAAGAACTGAAGTTGGCATAAAATCATTGCAGCATAACGGCAGTGCATGTAGAAGAATTCCGTTATCTTATATTTAGGTATAAAGTCGATTTTCTTGTATATACACATTTAGTAATCGATATCGAAATGCTTCAAATCATTAGTTTAACATATTTAAGTTAACAAACCTTCTTTAACGAACTGAAGTTGACATAAAGCCATGGCGGATTAACGGCAGTGCATTTGGAAGAATTCCGTTATCCTATGTTTCGGTATAAAGTCAAGTTTCTTGTACTAGCACATTTAACAATCGATATCGAAATGCTTCAAATCATTAGTTTAATATATTTAAGTTAAATTACCTTCTTTAACCTACCGAAGGTGACATGAAGCCATGGCGGCATAACGGCAGTGCATTTAGAAGAATTCCATAATCTTATATTTAGGTACAAAGTCGACTTTCTTGTATATACTCATTTAGCAATCGATATCGAAATGCTTCAAAATATTAGTTTAACATATTTAAGTTAATTAACCCTCTTTTTCATACTGAAGTCTACAAAAGCCTTAACGGCATAACGGCAGTGCATGTAGAAGAATTCCGTTATCTTTTATTTAAGTATCAAGTCGATATTGTTGTACATACACATTTAGCAATCGATATCGAAATGCCTCAAATCATTAGTTTTACATTTTCAAGTTATTTATAATAAATCTTCTTTAACGCTCTGAAGTTTACATAAAGCCTTAATGGTATAACTGCAGTGCATTTAAAAGAATTCCGTAATCTTATATTTAGGTACAAAGTCGATTTTCTTGTATTTACATATTTAGCAATCGATATCGAAATGCTTCAAATCATAAGTTTAACATATTTAAGTTAATTATTTCCCTTTATCTTACTGATGTCTACATAAAGCCTTAACGGCATAACGGCAGTGCGTTTAGAAGAACTCCGTTACCTTATATTTAGGTATAAATTCGATTTTCTTGTATATACACATTTAGCAAGCGATATCGAAATGTTTCAAATCATTAGTTTAACATATTTAAGTTAATAAACCTTCTTTAACGCACTGAAGTCTACATAAGCGTTAACGGCAGTGCATGTAGAAGAATTCCGTTATCTTATATTTATGTATAAATTCGATTTTCTTGTACATACATATTTGGCAAGCGATATCGAAATGCTTCAAATCGTTAGTTTAACATATTTAAGTTAATTAACCTTCTTTAACGTATTTTAGTTGAAACAAATTTAGCAATCGATATCGAAATGCTTCAAATCTTTAGGTAAACATAATTAAGTTACTTAACCCTCTTTTTCTTACTGAAGTCTGCAAAAGCCTTAACGGCTTAACGGCAGTGCATTAAGAAGAATTACGTAATCTTGTATTTAGGTATGAATTCGATTTTCTTGTACATATTCATTTAGCAATTGATATCGAAATGCTTCAAATCATTAGTTTAACATATTTAAGTTAATAAACCTTCTTTAACGTATTGAAGGTGATACAAAGCCATGGCGGCATAACGACAGTACATTTGGGACAAATCCGTAATCTTATATTTACGTATAAAGTCGAGTTTCTTGTATATACACATTAAGCAATCGATGCCGATATGCTTCACATCTTAAGTTTAACAGATTTAAGTTAGTTAATCCTCTTTATCTTACTGAAGTCTACAAAAGCCTTAACGGCATAACGGCAGTGCATTTGGAAGAGTTCCGTAATCTTATATTTAGGTATAAAGTCGATTTTGTTCAATATACCCATTTAGCAATCGATATCGAAATGCTTCAAATCACTAGTTTAACATATTTAAGTTAATAAACCTTCTTTAACGCACTGAAGTCTACATAAAGCCTTAACGCTATAACTGCACTGCATTTAGAAGAATTCCGTTATCTTATATTTAGGTATAAATTCGAATTTCTTGTATATACTCATTTAGCAAGCGATATCAAAATGATTCAAATTATTAGTTTAACTTTTTTAAGTTAATTAACCTTCTTTAACGAATTGAAGTTGACATAAAGCCATGGCGGCATAACGACAGTACATTTGGAAGAATTCCGTAATCTTATATTTAGGTATAAAGTCGATTTTCTTGTATATACACATTTAGCAATCGATATCGAAATGCTTCAAATCATTAGTTTAACATATTTAAGTTAATAAACCTTCTTTAACTCACTGAAGTCTACATAAAGCCTTAACGGCATAACGGCAGTGCATTTAGAAGAATTATGTTATCTTATATTTAGGTATAAATTCGATTTTCTTGTATATACACATTTAGCAATCGATATCGAAATGCCTAAAATCATTAGTTTAAAATATTTAAGTTAATAAACCTTCTTTAGCGCACTAAAGTCTACATAAGGCCCTAATGGCATAACGGCAGTGCATTTAGAAGAATTCCATAATGTTATAATTTTATATTTAGGTATAAAGTCGATTTTCTTGAATTTACATATTTAGCAATCGATATCGAAATGCTTCAGACCATTAGCTTATCATATTTAAATAACTAACCTTCCTTACAGAAGCCATAACGGCATAACGGCAGTATATTTGGGTAATTTCCGTAATCTTTTATTTAGGTAAAAAATCGATTTTCTTGTATATACACATTTAGCAATCGATATCGAAATTTTTTAAATCATTAGTTAAATATTTAAGTTAATAAACCTTCTTTAACTTTCATAACTGCATGCAGCAGAAGAATTCCAAAAAATTATATTTAGGTATAAAGTCGTTTTTTCTTGATTACATATTTAGCATCGATATCGAAATGCTTCAAACATTAGTTTAAAAATTTTAATTAAAAATTTTTTACTTCTTTACAAAAGCCTTAACGGATAACGGCAGTATTTGGGAAATTTTTTTTAATTTTTTTTTTTTTTGTTATACTCATTTAAACAATCGATATCGAAATGCTTAAATCATTAGTTTAACATATTTAATTTAAATTTAACCTTCTTTAACTATTGTAGTTATACAAATTTAGCAATCGATATCGAAATGTTTCAAATCATTAGTTAAACATATTTAAGTTATTAACCCCTTTTTTCTTACTGAAGTCTCAAAAGCTTAACGGATAACGGCAGTGCATTTAGAAGAATTCGTAATTTTATTTAGGTATAATTCAAATTTCTTGTTAACTCATTTAAAACGATATCAAAAATGCTTAAAATTTATTAGTTTAACTTTTTTAAGTTAATTAACCTTCTTTAAGGAATTGAAGTTGACATTAACCATGGCGGCATAACGACAGTCATTTGGAAGAATTCCGTAATCTTTATTTAGGTATAAATCGATTTTCTTGTATAACCATTTAGCAACGATATCAAATGCTTCAAATATTAGTTTAACTTTTAAGTTAATAAACCTTCTTTAAATGAAGTTACATAAAGCCTTCGGCATAAGGGCAGTCATTTGAAGAATTTTTTATCTTATATTTAGGTATAAATTCGATTTTCTTGTATATACACTTTAGCAATCGATATCGAAATGCTTCAAATCATTAGTTTAAAATATTTAAGTTAATAAACCTTCTTTAGCGCACTAAAGTCTACATAAGGCCCTAATGGCATAACGGCAGTGCATTTAGAAGAATTCCATAATGTTATAATTTTATATTTAGGTATTATAAAGTCGATTTTCTTGAATTTACATATTTAGCAATCGATATCGAAATGCTTCAAACCATTAGCTTATCATATTTAAATAATTAACCTTCCTTACAGAAGCCATAACGGCATAACGGCAGTATATTTGGGTAATTTCCGTAATCTTTTATTTAGGTATAAAATCGATTTTCTTGTATATACACATTTAGCAATCGATATCGAAATGCTTCAGCTCATAAGTTTAACATATTTAAGTTAATAAACCTTCTTTAACTTTCATAACTGCAGTGCACGCAGAAGAATTCCATAACCTTATATTTAGGTATAAAGTCGATTTTTGTGTATATACATATTTAGCTATCGATATCGAAATGCTTCAAATCATTAGTTTAACATATTAAGTTAATAAACATTTTTTAGCTTACTGAAGTCTACATAAAGCATTAACGGTATAACGGCAGTGCATTTAGAAGAATTCCGTAATGTTATAATTTTATATTTAGGTGTAAAGTCGATTTTCTTGTATTTACACATTTAGCAGTCGATATCGAAATGCTTCAAATAACTGGTTTAACATATATAGTTAATAAACCTTCTTTAAGGAACTGCAGTTTATACAAAGCCATGGCGGCATAACGACAGTACATTTGGAAGAATTCCGTAATCTTATATTTAGGTATAAAGTCGATTTTCTTGTATATACACATTTAGCAATCGATATCGAAATGCTTCAAGTCATTAGTTTAACATATTTAAGTTAATAAACCTTCTTTAACGCACTGAAGTCTACATAAAGCCTTAACGGTATAACAGCACTGCATTTAGAAGAATTCCGTTATCTTATATTTAGGTATAAATTCGACTTTCTTGTATATATTTATTTAGCAAGCGATATCAAAATGCTTCAAACCATTAGTTTAACATATTTAAAATAATTAACCTTCTTTAACGTATTGAAGTTGGTACAAAGCCTTGGCGGCATAATGACAGTACATTTGGAAGAATTCCGTAATCTTTTAGTTAGGTATAAAGTCGATTTTCTTGTATATACACATTTAGCAATCGATATCGAAATGCTTCAACTCATTAGTTTAACATATTTAAGTTAATAAACCTTCTTTAACGATCTGAAGTTGGCATAACGGCAGTGGATGTAGAAGAATTCCTTAATCTTGTATTTAGGTATAAAGTCGATTTTCTTTTATATACACATTTAGATATCGATATCGAAATGCTTCAAATCATTAATTTAACATATTAAGTTAATAAACATTTTTTAGCTTACTGAAGTCTACATAAAGCCTTAACGGTATAACGGCAGTGCATTTAGAAGAATTCCGTAATGTTTTAATTTTATATTTAGATATAAATTCGATTTTCTTGTATATACACATTTAGCAATCGATATAGAAATGCTTCAAATCATTAGTTTAACATATTTAAGTTAATTGACCTTCTTTAACGTATTGAAGTTGATAAAGAGCCATGGCGGCATGACCACAGTACATTTGGAAGAATTCCGTAATCTTATATTTAGGTATGTAGTCGAGTTTCTTGGGTTTGCACATTTAGCAATCTATATCGAAAATCTTCAAATCATTAGTTTAACATATTTAAGTTAGTTAACCTTCTTTATCGATCTGAAGTTGGCATAACGGCAGTGGATGTAGAAGAATTCCGTAATCTTATATTTAGGTATAAAGTCGATTTTCTTGTATATACATATTTAGCTTAAGATATCGAAATGCTTCAAATCATTTGTTTAACATATTAAATTAATAAACATTTTTTAGCTTACTAAAGTCTACATAAAGCCTTAGCAGTATAACGGCAGTGCATTTAGAAGAATTCCGTAATGTTATAATTTTATATTTAGGTATAAAGTCGATTTTCTTGTATTTACACATTTAGCAATCCATATCGAAATGCATCAAACCATTGCTTTAACATAGTTAAAATAATTAACCTTCTTTAACGTATTGAAGTTGATACAAAGCCATGGCGGCATAATGACAGTAGGATTGGAAGAATTCCGTAATCTTATATTTAGGTATAAAGTCAATTTTCTTGTATATACACATTTAGCAATCGATATCGAAATGCTTCAAGTCATTAGTTTAACATATTTAAGTTAATAAACCTTCCTTAACGCACTGAAGTCTACATAAAGCGTTAACGGCATAACGGCAGTGCATGTAGAAGAATTCCGTTATCTTATATTTATGTATAAATTCGATTTTCTTGTACATACATATTTGGCAAGCGATATCGAAATGCTTCAAATCATTAGTTAAACATAATTAAGTTACTTAACCCTCTTTTTCTTACTGAAGTCTGCAAAAGCCTTAACGGCATAACGGCAGTGCATTTAGAAGAATTACGTAATCTTGTATTTAGGTATGAATTCGATTTTCTTGTACATATTCATTTAGCAATCGATATCGAAATGCTTCAAATCATTAGTTTAACATATTTAAGTTAATAAACCTTCTTTAACGTATTGAAGGTGATACAAAGCCAAAGCGGCATAACGACAGTACATTTGGGACAAATCCGTAATCTTATATTTAGGTATAAAGTCGATTTTCTTGTATATACACATTAAGCAATCGATGCCGATATGCTTCACATCATAAGTTTAACAGATTTAAGTTAGTTAATCCTCTTTATCTTACTGAGGTCTACAAAAGCCTTAACGGCATAACGGCAGTGCATTTGGAAGAGTTCCGTAATCTTATATTTAGGTATAAAGTCGATTTTGTTCAATATACGCATTCAGCAATCGATATCGAAATGCTTCAAATCACTAGTTTAACATATTTAAGTTAATAAACCTTCTTTAACGCACTGAAGTCTACATAAAGCCTTAACGCTATAACTGCACTGCATTTAGAAGAATTCCGTTATCTTATATTTAGGTATAAATTCGAATTTCTTGTATATACTCATTTAGCAAGCGATATCAAAATGATTCAAATTATTAGTTTAACTTTTTTAAGTTAATTAACCTTCTTTAACGAATTGAAGTTGACATAAAGCCATGGCGGCATAACGACAGTACATTTGGAAGAATTCCGTAATCTTATATTTAGGTATTATAAAAACCACAACCTCACTTTTTCCAAGGCACCTCAAATTTCTTAGAAACAAAATGAAAAAAATGGAATCTACACTAGTGCACGCATATGCACAAGGAAATAATTATATTGCGTTTGTATTTATCTTAGGTACAATTTTAAACACTTTACAAAATGAGTGTCGGCTGAGGATTCCGACTTAGGATGAAACTGGATATATAAAAATGTTGGAAAACTGGAGGTTTAAAGATGTTCGCACACGCGCAACTCCGACTGGATATATATATAAATGTTGGAAAACTGGAGGTTTAAAGATGTTCGCACGCGCGCAACTCCGACTGGATATATATAAAAATGTTGAAAAAACTGGAGGATTAAAGATGTTCGCACACGCGCAACTCCGACTGGGTATATATATAAATGTTGAAAAAACTGGAGGATTAAAGATGTTCGCACACGCGCAACTCCGACTGGGTATATATATAAATGTTGAAAAAACTGGAGGATTAAAGATGTTCGTACACGCGCAACTCCGACTGGATATATAAAGATGTTGCAAAACTGGAGGTTTAAAGATGTTCGCACACGCGCAACTCCGACTGGATATATATTTATAAATGTTGGAAAACTGAGATTTGGCACACACGCCGTTTAAAGATGTTCGCACACGCGCAACTCCGACTGAATATATATAAAATGAAAAAACTGGAGGATGATGAAACCGCTGTTCCAAAAAACGGATCGCACACGCGTACTTTTGACTGGATGTCGAGGATGATGAAACGTTATTAAAAAATATGGCGCGCCCACGCGTACTTGTTGCTGCGGAGAATGAAAAAAAGCGAAGTGAGTTGCAGTTGTCCTTTTGGTCCCCTTTTCTTTTCGCTTGTGTGTGGAATCAGCTGGTGTGTGGTGTGGAATGTAAGTTTTGCTGGTTTGTGACGTGGGTGTGATGAAGGTGCGTGTCAGTGTTGCGTGTGTGGATGCCCGGGGGAGGATGCTCATTTGTACATCCTGGCCCCCCTAGGCGGGTATTCAGCCTAGTAACCTCTGAAGTTGTTGCAGTGTTGCAACAACGTTGCTGAGACCTGTCCTGCGACGAGCCTGCGGCCTAGGATGGCGCCTCCGATGCGAGGTGGTATGGTGATGACGGCGCCAGGCGCGGGACTCTTCCGACGGGAAGGCTTGCCTTCGCGGTTGCGGTCGCGGGAGTCGTCGGCTGGCAGTACTGCCGCGAGGGGGATGACGACGCTCAACGTCGGGTCCAGCATTGCGGTGGAACATGGTGTGATGGTGACCCATACACACCTGGCACTGATACCCGGTGGTGCATTCGCGCGTTAGATGGGTAGGCGCCAGGCAGTTTAAGCAATGCCCGTGGGCCTGGGCGACCTGCTGGCGTTGCTGAGGCGTCATCCCCTTGAATATACCGCAATGTGGCAATCGATGTCGGCGGCGACATAGCGCGCACTGAAGTGGTGCTGGTTCCGGAGACCGGGCTTGCGTGTCTCTACGCGGAGCTGTCGGAAGCTCTCGGTGGGCTGCGGGAACTATGGTTGTTCGCGGCGCTGCTACAGGGGTAGCTTTAGGGCGCGGAACAGTCACGGCCGAACGTACAGAGGGCGTTGGAGTATTGGGCATCTCGGCTTCCATATCGACCTGTCAAGAAATAGGATTTTTTTTTAATTATCATATATATATGTGTATATATCATATAGCCGGTGGTGGCACGTAATGTGGCAGGATTGAGTCGTCGTACGGATCGACATAGTGGGTGCGTTTACTATTATATATACATATACATACAATTTTTTTTTTTTCTTTATTTCTTTGTTTATTGGTTGCGGTTACGTTTGGATTTTATCTGCGGTTGGCAAAAAGCATAATTTAACGAGCGGTCTAGTTAGCGTTCCCGATTGTGTACGGAGATCGACTACGCGAATATGACCGTCGGAGCCGTGGTAGAGCTTCTCTATGCGGCCAAGCCGCCATTCGGTAGGGGGGAGACAATCGTCATTGATTAAGACACAATCTCCAAGCTTAGGCGCATTTTCGGTGATTTTCCATCGGTACCTTCTGTGGAGGTCCTTTAAATAATCATCTTTCCATCGGCGACTGAAGTCGTGATGGAGAATCTTAATTCTTTCCCAACGGTTTAATAAGGAAAGCGACTCCATGCCTGGCTCAGGTGTGGCCAGAATGGGCGCTCCTTTAAGAAAATGCCCTGGCGTGAGGGCAGTAAAATCTGAGGGGTCTTGCGAGAGTGCAGCGAGAGGCCGTGAGTTAAGAACGGCTTCAATTCTAGTTAAGAGTGTCGTGAACTCTTCATAATTGAATTTATAGTTGCCAGCTAGCTTCTTGAAATGAGATTTGAAGCTTTTTACAGCTGACTCCCATAAGCCGCCCATGTGAGGGGCGCTTGGGGGGATAAACTGCCAATTGATACCTTGGGGAGCGTATTTTTGGACAATTTCCGGTGAGACTTGTCTGGTGAAGTCCACAAACTGTTTTTCGGTAGCTCTTTGCGCTCCGATAAATGTTTTACCATTATCGCTCATGATTTTTGATGGAAAACCTCGTCGTCCGACGAAACGAGCAAAAGCCGCAAGAAAAGCCTCCGTCGTCAGATTCGTACATAGCTCAAGGTGTACTGCTTTTGTCGTGAAACAGACAAAAACAGCCACATAGCCTTTCATGAGGGTAGGAGACCTTAGCATGGATGCCTTTATCATAAAAGGCCCAGCAAAATCTACACCTGTAGTGGTGAAAGGCAGAGCAAAATTGCAGCGTTCAGGTGGAAGTGCTGCCATAATCTGCGATCGCATTTTCTGCTTATGCATAGTGCAGATTTTGCACATGAAAATGCATTTCTTTATTTGGGGCTTCAGTCGGGGTATGTACAGCTCTTGGCGGACCATATGTTGCATGAGGCGATGTTCGGCGTGGAGCATTAGTATGTGGATATATCTAATAAATAAAGTGGCAAACGGACACCTCTCTGGTATGATTATAGGGTGGCGTTCATTGTACGTTAGGCTTGAATTAGCAAGCCGACCATTCGCACGAAGTAAACCCTTCGTATCTAGAAATGGGTTTAGGACTAAGAGTGAGCTCTTTTTATCGATAGGCTTCGATTCTCTTAGTAATTCTATATCGCGGCTGAAATAGCGCGTTTGGGTTGATGCGATAAGAGCGACCTTTGCTTTTTGTAAGTCTTGGTGCGTCAATTTATCGCAATGGAGATGAGTTGCTCCTTTAACTTTAAGTTTAAGCCGCTCTAAAAACTTGAGCATATAGGCAACTACCCGGAGGGCTCGGGGGAACGATGAAAATCGTTCAAGGATGTCAATGTCATCCAGTGTTGCATGATAAGTGTCGATTTTACGACTTTCTGGGGCGAGTACGTTGCGCATGGGCGATTGTGGCCAAGAATCGGGAGATTCTGTTAACCATTGGGGGCCATTCCACCAGAGGGTAGAGGTGGCGAGATGCAGAGGCTTGCATCCTCTTGTACCTAGATCAGCAGGATTGTCAGCACTGGCTACGTGACGCCAAGTGGCTGATCCTACTAGGTCAAGTATTTCAGATGTTCGGTTAGAAATATAAGTTTTCCACGCATGTGGTGGTTTTTCTAACCAGGCTAGAACTATCTCGGAATCGGACCATAAATATAATCTGTATTTCGCCATTTTTAAGTGGGTCTGCACCATTGAAGCTAGCTTTGCTAGTAGCAGAGCGCCACAGAGTTCAAGTCGTGGGAGACTTAAGGTTTTTAGAGGCGCAACTTTTGCCTTTGCCGCTAATAAGTGGCTTGTAGTTGCGACATCGGTTTGTGTACGCACATATATAGTGGCACAATATGCCTTTTCAGAGGCGTCGCAAAAGCCGTGTAGCTCCACTTTGTATTCGGGGGAATAGTTTACCCACCGTGGAATTTGTATCTTCGAGATGTCGTTCAAGTTATTAGCGAACTGGGACCATTTTTCTAACCGAATAGGTTTCACCTGTTCGTCCCAGTCGGTTCCGTCTAGCCATAATTCTTGGATCAAGATTTTCGCTTGTATCATAATTGGCGAAAGCCATCCTGCGGGGTCAAAAAGTTTTGCCACCGAGGAGAGAATTTGGCGTTTGGTACTGGCGGATAATGCGGATATGGACTCAGTCGTGTATGAAAACTGGTCCGATATCGCATTCCATTGGATGCCTAGTGTTTTTGTTGTACTATCCTTTTCAAATATAAGGAAATTAGTATCCAACAAATGGTCTTTAGGAATATTTTTTAAAATATTTGGGTGATTGGCAGTAATTTTTTTTAAAGGAAACCCTGCGGTATTGAGGGCATTTATTACCTGTGATAAGGTCTCGTATGCTTGTGGAAGACTGTGGCTTCCAGACAGGATATCGTCTACATACGTTTGCGTTTTTAAGACTTGTGTCGCCAGTGGAAATTCTGGCTTTGTGTCTTCTGCCAGTTCGTGTAGTGTACGAATGGCTAGATATGGGGCACAGTTTACGCCAAAAGTAACTGTTTTCAATTTAAAGTCGCGTAGTGGACTATTGGCAGATTTTCGGAAAATAATCCGCTGAAAATCTTGATCATCTTTATGAACCAGTATTTGTCGATACATCTTCTCGACATCCCCATTGAATACGTATTTGTATATACGCCAGTTCAATATGAGGAGCATTAAATCTGGTTGCAATGTGGGTCCCGTAAATAGAATATCATTTAGGGAATTACCTGAGCTCGTGGATCGTGATGCATTGAATACAACTCGAACTTTTGTTGTTTTCTTCTCAGGCTTTACTACTGCATGATGTGGCAAGTAGAAAGAGTAATATTTGCCTTTTATGATTTTTTCACATGGGCTTATTTCCTCCATGTGATCTAAAAGAAGGTATTCTTCCACGACACCATCATAAACTTGTTTAAGATCGCCTTTTTTAAGTAGGTTTTTCTCCATACTTAGAAACTGCTGTATTGCAGAGGTGCGAGAGTGACCTAAGGCGAGTGTGTCTGGAAATTGTTGTCTTATTGGTAGTCGTACGACATACCGACCATTATCTGATCGAGTAGTTGTGGCTTTGTAAAAGTCTTCACAATACTGATCTTCTGGTGTTGAAATTGGAACGGGGGGGAGTTCTTCTACCTCCCAAAACTTTCTCAATTGTGAATTGAGGTACTCGTTTGAGATTTCCTCAACTTGAGTTGTCATGGCTGTGACTGGTTCCGCAACTAGTCCACTTAGGACCCATCCGAAAATGGTATTTTGCGCCAGTAGTGTTTTCGAAATTTTTTCAACACCTTCTAGTATAATTTGCGATATGAGATCGCTGCCTAATAGAAGGTCTATTTGAGCGGGGGTGTTGCAGTTGGGATCTGCTAGAGTGAGATGTGAAATCTTATCCCACTGCTTGCTATTTATTTGATAACTTGGAAGCATGTTTGTTAGTTGCGGTAAGACAATAGCATTTGCTTGAATGCGCTTATCCGCTTGGGGGGAAATTAGGATAATGGGGCAGATTTTATGTGAGTTTTGTACTACTCGTCCGCCCATTCCCGTAATTTCATAGTTGGCATGTTTTGTTGGCAGTTTTAGCCTATTTTGTGCCCTAGACGCTATGAATGATCGTTGCGATCCTTGGTCTATTAGGGCTCTTAGTTTGAACAGTTCTCCTCGATGTTCGATGGAGACAACTGCTGTAGGTAGTAGTACTCTACTATGATTTTCGCTGTGTAGCGTTTGAGTTTTTATTGCCTTTGAACAACATGGTGTCTCTTGGCAATTTTCTTGAGGTTTTGTTTCGGGAGTTGCTGTGGCAACTAAACCCGTGGCTTTTTTTGAAAAAGCGCTGCTATGAGATGTGTTGGGAAAGTTATTGAGATGTAACATAGAATGATGCCTTTTGTGGCAGTATACGCAATTAAATTTGCTTTCGCAATTATTAAGATTGTGTGAGTGGGACAAGCAGTTTGTACAGAGTCTTTTTGACCTGACAAAGTTGTTCCTTTCAGTCACATTCATTTTTTTAAATTTCTCGCAAGCTTTTAACTTATGCCCTCCAGAACACAGTTCGCATGACGTGAATTTACTTTGTTCAGATGTGAACGATTGTGCTTTGAAAAAGCTTCTGTTTAAATTATTGTTGCTTCCGGCTTGGGGTCTATTGAAGCTTCGATTTAAGTCTTGTTGAACGTTTTTAGTTCTGACTACTTTTTTGTCTACCCTTTCCGCAATTTCGTATTGGGTAGTTAAGAAATCTTTCATCTGCTGCCACGTTGGGCATTTTCTTCTTGATGAGAGCGATTGCTCCCACAAAAGTAATGATTTTTCTGGCAAGGCGGCGGTACATATGTTTAACAGAATAGGATCCCAATTGTGAGTGGGAATGTTTTGTGTCGATAGAACCGACAAACAGTTGGAAACAGTGGATTCTAGTTTCATGAACTCTTCACTGGTTTCTCTTTGAATTTTAGGCAAGTTCATAAGTATCGTCACTTGCTTGTCAACTAATATTCTCTCATTTTCATATCTTTGTCTTAAAGCTTCCCAAGCTAAATTAAAATTGTCGTCATTCAATGCGAACTGCTTGACTATTACGCCTGCTTGACCTTTAGTTTTGTATCGGAGGTGATACAATTTTTGCGCTTGTGACAATTTGGGATGGTTTATGTACACGGCTGTAAACATGTCCCGGAAGGACGGCCATTGTTCATAACCTCCATGAAATATTTCCGTATCACACGCTGGCACTTTGAGATGAATGCCTGAACTTGCCTCTTGGGCTTGCAATTGTGGTAACTCTACTCTACTGTGGGGAGTAGGTGCAATTGCCTTCATAAGCTTTAATTGATCTGATATCATTGCTTTTGTGTCTTCATAGCGGTCTAAGCAGTTTTCGTATTTGGCGTAAGCCGAGGATTTGAAATTTTCAGGTAGATCTGAATCATCAGTTTCTACTATTGCGTCGTATGCAGCTTGGAGGCGTGTCCAAAAATTGTCAATAGATTTATTTTTAATTTCTAGTACCGATTCAGAGTTGTCCTGAATCGGTGAAGATGCAAATCGAGTGCAGTATTTAATTAAGCTATCACTCTCAGAAATGAATTTAATATACGAAATGTCTTTCCCCCTTTTTTGCTTTGTAGCACCTTGCTTTGAGCGTGTAGCTTCTGCAGGTGTACATGGACTTTTGTCATCATTAACCATTTTGGGAATTTTTAAGAATTCTGCTTTTGATTCTTTTGAATCTGTGTCCATTCAGAAAATTGTATTTAATAAAATATATAAGTATATTTTATTATAATTGAAATTTGTGTCACCGAATACTCTTTTTAATAAATAAGAGTTAATATTGCCGAAATATTGGATTATTAAAATATGTAGTATGTTACCGAACGCTCTTTTCAAAAAATAAGAGCTTTTATTTCCGCAAAAGAATACAATAATGCGTGTATCGATTGTATTTATATCGTTTGTCGAAATTTTTTCTTTTTATTTATTTTCGAAATATTATTATTTATTATTTTTTTTTTTTTTTTTTGGATTTATTCGTATGCCCTTGTATCAGTGCGCACTGAAACTGGGTCAATATCCTTTGTACATACTTGTGGATTTTATGTGCATATAGTATGCGTTAAATAAAATATGTGCAATTATGCTTGTTCTTGTGTGACAAGGAACAAGATAAATGCTAGAAATCGCCAAAATTGGACTTTCAATATATGTGTGTATGTATGTACAAAGGTATGTAATTAGATTGCAATATTTAATTTCTGAACCAAAATTCTTTTGATTTTCCGCACCCAAATATATTTTCCCAATATCTCTTGATTATTTGTATCCTATTTTTATAGGTATACGCATGTGAGAATATAAGGCAATATCGAAATATTTCGCGATTGTGTACTCGCGTTCAGAAATATGCGCAAAAGCGCTAATGTATAATATATATGTATGTATATGTATATATGGTACGTATGTATATATATCAATTTTAGTTATATAATGTATATAATCCGCTTGAGGATATGTATATATGTATGTTTGTACTTATTCCCTTTTATGCTGTATTCTTCTTGCGATTTTTGCTTACTTTTTGGAAGCAATTCCTCTCACAGCTTAATAAGCTGAAGAGGTATTGTTCGTATAATTGGCAAGTGTCCCTCTCACAGTTAATGAGCTGGAGCGGTATTGCCAGAATAATTTGAAAATAAATTGAAAATATTGAATTTTTTCTCTGTGGGAATTGTGTGTATTGTATACACGAAGGTAAGTGTAAAAAGCAAGGAATAATTATTGTTTAGTTAAATATATTTAAATATATATATATATATATGTACTGTGGATACATATATACATATATATTATGTACCGTATTGGATTCTACCGGTACTTAAATTTGCCGCCGATTTAGAAATTTTTCCAAACCGTTTTTATAAAACGGGTTTAATTTCTAGCGGTTCTATTAAATTGACCGTTTGCGCAACGCTACATACATATATACATATAATAAATAGAATCAAAAGTGAAATGGATACACTCACCCTGATTTTCCTCAGGGACTTTGGGAATTTATTTTGGTTTAACCGTGGTGCGTTTCCTGGCTTGTCTCGATGGGAATTCCTTCCAACGCCGGCGTTCCGCTTGCTGTGTTGATGGTTCTTTTTTTTTTTTTTTTCCACTTTTGTTTTATTTGTATTTTGTTGTTATTTATTTGTTTGTTATAATTTCGCGCCCGAATTTTATTTAGTTTTAGTTTGCACCCACTTTGGTTGACTTTTATTAATATTATTTATTAATTAGGGTATCACACAATTTTGTGCACTTTTACTTTTAGATTTAGTATGTATGTATATATTATTTCACTGCACTTGTGCACCCTTTTTTTTTCTTGGTTCTTTCACCACACTTTTTGTTTTCTCATATGTAGATTGGTGTGAATTCACCATTTAAATTTCACTTTCATATGTAAAACTTTTTGTTGTTGTTTTACATATATGTATATGCATATATATATAGATATGTATATATATATTGTACCGTTTCACCAAAGTGCCGTTCGTTTTGTCTCGAAGGACCATATAAAAACCACAACCTCACTTTTTCCAAGGCACCTCAAATTTCTTAGAAACAAAATGAAAAAAATGGAATCTACACTAGTGCACGCATATGCACAAGGAAATAATTATATTGCGTTTGTATTTATCTTAGGTACAATTTTAAACACTTTACAAAATGAGTGTCGGCTGAGGATTCCGACTTAGGATGAAACTGGATATATAAAAATGTTGGAAAACTGGAGGTTTAAAGATGTTCGCACACGCGCAACTCCGACTGGATATATATATAAATGTTGGAAAACTGGAGGTTTAAAGATGTTCGCACGCGCGCAACTCCGACTGGATATATATAAGAATGTTGAAAAAACTGGAGGATTAAAGATGTTCGCACACGCGCAACTCCGACTGGGTATATATATAAATGTTGAAAAAACTGGAGGATTAAAGATGTTCGCACACGCGCAACTCCGACTGGGTATATATATAAATGTTGAAAAAACTGGAGGATTAAAGATGTTCGTACACGCGCAACTCCGACTGGATATATAAAGATGTTGCAAAACTGGAGGTTTAAAGATGTTCGCACACGCGCAACTCCGACTGGATATATATTTATAAATGTTGGAAAACTGAGATTTGGCACACACGCCGTTTAAAGATGTTCGCACACGCGCAACTCCGACTGAATATATATAAAATGAAAAAACTGGAGGATGATGAAACCGCTGTTCCAAAAAACGGATCGCACACGCGTACTTTTGACTGGATGTCGAGGATGATGAAACGTTATTAAAAAATATGGCGCGCCCACGCGTACTTGTTGCTGCGGAGAATGAAAAAAAGCGAAGTGAGTTGCAGTTGTCCTTTTGGTCCCCTTTTCTTTTCGCTTGTGTGTGGAATCAGCTGGTGTGTGGTGTGGAATGTAAGTTTTGCTGGTTTGTGACGTGGGTGTGATGAAGGTGCGTGTCAGTGTTGCGTGTGTGGATGCCCGGGGGAGGATGCTCATTTGTACAGGTATAAAGTCGATTTTCTTGTATATACACATTTAGCAATCGATATCGAAATGTTTCAAATCATTAGTTTAACATATTTAAGTTAATAAACCTTCTTTAACTCACTGAAGTCTACATAAAGCCTTAACGGCATAACGGCAGTGCATTTAGAAGAATTATGTTATCTTATATTTAGGTATAAATTCGATTTTCTTGTATATACACATTTAGCAATCGATATCGAAATGCCTAAAATCATTAGTTTAAAATATTTAAGTTAATAAACCTTCTTTAGCGCACTAAAGTCTACATAAGGCCCTAATGGCATAACGGCAGTGCATTTAGAAGAATTCCATAATGCTATAATTTTATATTTAGGTATAAAGTCGATTTTCTTGAATTTACATATTTAGCAATCGATATCGAAATGCTTCAGACCATTAGCTTATCATATTTAAATAACTAACCTTCCTTACAGAAGCCATAACGGCATAACGGCAGTATATTTGGGTAATTTCCGTAATCTTTTATTTAGGTATAAAATCGATTTTCTTGTATATACACATTTAGCAATCGATATCGAAATGCTTTAAATCATTAGCTTAACATATTTAAGTTAATAAACCTTCTTTAACTTTCATAACTGCAGTGCACGCAGAAGAATTCCATAACCTTATATTTAGGTATAAAGTCGATTTTCTTGTATATACATATTTAGCTATCGATATCGAAATGCTTCAAATCATTAATTTAACATATTAAGTTAATAAACATTTTTTAGCTTACTGAAGTCTACATAAAGCCTTAACGGTATAACGGCAGTGCATTTAGAAGAATTCCGTAATGTTTTAATTTTATATTTAGGTATAAATTCGATTTTCTTGTGTATACTCATTTAGCAATCGATATCGAAATGCTTCAAATCATTAGTTTAACATATTTAAGTTAATTAACCTTCTTTAACGTATTGTAGTTGATACAAATTTAGCAATCGATATCGAAATGCTTCAAATCATTAGTTAAACATATTTAAGTTACTTAACCCTCTTTTTCTTACTGAAGTCTGCAAAAGCGTTAACGGCATAACGGCAGTGCATTTAGAAGAATTACGTAATCTTGTATTTAGGTATGAATTCGAATTTCTTGTATACACTCATTTAGCAAGCGATATCAAAATGCTTCAAATTATTAGTTTAACTTTTTTAAGTTAATTAACCTTCTTTAAGGAATTGAAGTTGACATTAAGCCATGGCGGCATAACGACAGTACATTTGGAAGAATTCCGTAATCTTATATTTAGGTATAAAGTCGATTTTCTTGTATATACACATTTAGCAATCGATATCGAAATGCTTCAAATCATTAGTTTAACATATTTAAGTTAATAAACCTTCTTTAACTCACTGAAGTCTACATAAAGCCTTAACGGCATAACGGCAGTGCATTTAGAAGAATTATGTTATCTTATATTTAGGTATAAATTCGATTTTCTTGTATATACACATTTAGCAATCGATATCGAAATGCTTCAAATCATTAGTTTAAAATATTTAAGTTAATAAACCTTCTTTAGCGCACTAAAGTCTACATAAGGCCCTAATGGCATAACGGCAGTGCATTTAGAAGAATTCCATAATGTTATAATTTTATATTTAGGTATTATAAAGTCGATTTTCTTGAATTTACATATTTAGCAATCGATATCGAAATGCTTCAAACCATTAGCTTATCATATTTAAATAATTAACCTTCCTTACAGAAGCCATAACGGCATAACGGCAGTATATTTGGGTAATTTCCGTAATCTTTTATTTAGGTATAAAATCGATTTTCTTGTATATACACATTTAGCAATCGATATCGAAATGCTTCAGCTCATAAGTTTAACATATTTAAGTTAATAAACCTTCTTTAACTTTCATAACTGCAGTGCACGCAGAAGAATTCCATAACCTTATATTTAGGTATAAAGTCGATTTTTGTGTATATACATATTTAGCTATCGATATCGAAATGCTTCAAATCATTAGTTTAACATATTAAGTTAATAAACATTTTTTAGCTTACTGAAGTCTACATAAAGCATTAACGGTATAACGGCAGTGCATTTAGAAGAATTCCGTAATGTTATAATTTTATATTTAGGTGTAAAGTCGATTTTCTTGTATTTACACATTTAGCAGTCGATATCGAAATGCTTCAAATAACTGGTTTAACATATATAGTTAATAAACCTTCTTTAAGGAACTGCAGTTTATACAAAGCCATGGCGGCATAACGACAGTACATTTGGAAGAATTCCGTAATCTTATATTTAGGTATAAAGTCGATTTTCTTGTATATACACATTTAGCAATCGATATCGAAATGCTTCAAGTCATTAGTTTAACATATTTAAGTTAATAAACCTTCTTTAACGCACTGAAGTCTACATAAAGCCTTAACGGTATAACAGCACTGCATTTAGAAGAATTCCGTTATCTTATATTTAGGTATAAATTCGACTTTCTTGTATATATTCATTTAGCAAGCGATATCAAAATGCTTCAAACCATTAGTTTAACATATTTAAAATAATTAACCTTCTTTAACGTATTGAAGTTGGTACAAAGCCTTGGCGGCATAATGACAGTACATTTGGAAGAATTCCGTAATCTTTTAGTTAGGTATAAAGTCGATTTTCTTGTATATATGCATTCAGCAATCGATATCGAAATGCTTCAGATCATTAGTTTAACATATTTAAGTTAAATAACCTTCTTTAACGCACTGAAGTCTACATAAAGTGTTAACGGCATAACGGCAGTGCATTTAGAAAAATTCCGTTATCTTATATTTAGGTATAAATTCGATTTTCTTGTATATACACATTTAGCAATCGATATCGAAATGCTTCAACTCATTAGTTTAACATATTTAAGTTAATAAACCTTCTTTAACGATCTGAAGTTGGCATAACGGCAGTGGATGTAGAAGAATTCCTTAATCTTGTATTTAGGTATAAAGTCGATTTTCTTTTATATACACATTTAGATATCGATATCGAAATGCTTCAAATCATTAATTTAACATATTAAGTTAATAAACATTTTTTAGCTTACTGAAGTCTACATAAAGCCTTAACGGTATAACGGCAGTGCATTTAGAAGAATTCCGTAATGTTTTAATTTTATATTTAGATATAAATTCGATTTTCTTGTATATACACATTTAGCAATCGATATAGAAATGCTTCAAATCATTAGTTTAACATATTTAAGTTAATTGACCTTCTTTAACGTATTGAAGTTGATAAAGAGCCATGGCGGCATGACCACAGTACATTTGGAAGAATTCCGTAATCTTATATTTAGGTATGTAGTCGAGTTTCTTGGGTTTGCACATTTAGCAATCTATATCGAAAATCTTCAAATCATTAGTTTAACATATTTAAGTTAGTTAACCTTCTTTATCGATCTGAAGTTGGCATAACGGCAGTGGATGTAGAAGAATTCCGTAATCTTATATTTAGGTATAAAGTCGATTTTCTTGTATATACATATTTAGCTTAAGATATCGAAATGCTTCAAATCATTTGTTTAACATATTAAATTAATAAACATTTTTTAGCTTACTAAAGTCTACATAAAGCCTTAGCAGTATAACGGCAGTGCATTTAGAAGAATTCCGTAATGTTATAATTTTATATTTAGGTATAAAGTCGATTTTCTTGTATTTACACATTTAGCAATCCATATCGAAATGCATCAAACCATTGCTTTAACATAGTTAAAATAATTAACCTTCTTTAACGTATTGAAGTTGATACAAAGCCATGGCGGCATAATGACAGTAGGATTGGAAGAATTCCGTAATCTTATATTTAGGTATAAAGTCAATTTTCTTGTATATACACATTTAGCAATCGATATCGAAATGCTTCAAGTCATTAGTTTAACATATTTAAGTTAATAAACCTTCCTTAACGCACTGAAGTCTACATAAAGCGTTAACGGCATAACGGCAGTGCATGTAGAAGAATTCCGTTATCTTATATTTATGTATAAATTCGATTTTCTTGTACATACATATTTGGCAAGCGATATCGAAATGCTTCAAATCATTAGTTAAACATAATTAAGTTACTTAACCCTCTTTTTCTTACTGAAGTCTGCAAAAGCCTTAACGGCATAACGGCAGTGCATTTAGAAGAATTACGTAATCTTGTATTTAGGTATGAATTCGATTTTCTTGTACATATTCATTTAGCAATCGATATCGAAATGCTTCAAATCATTAGTTTAACATATTTAAGTTAATAAACCTTCTTTAACGTATTGAAGGTGATACAAAGCCAAAGCGGCATAACGACAGTACATTTGGGACAAATCCGTCATCTTATATTTAGGTATAAAGTCGATTTTCTTGTATATACACATTAAGCAATCGATGCCGATATGCTTCACATCATAAGTTTAACAGATTTAAGTTAGTTAATCCTCTTTATCTTACTGAAGTCTACAAAAGCCTTAACGGCATAACGGCAGTGCATTTGGAAGAGTTCCGTAATCTTATATTTAGGTATAAAGTCGATTTTGTTCAATATACGCATTCAGCAATCGATATCGAAATGCTTCAAATCACTAGTTTAACATATTTAAGTTAATAAACCTTCTTTAACGCACTGAAGTCTACATAAAGCCTTAACGCTATAACTGCACTGCATTTAGAAGAATTCTGTTATCTTATATTTAGGTATAAATTCGAATTTCTTGTATATACTCATTTAGCAAGCGATATCAAAATGCTTCAAATTATTAGTTTAACTTTTTTAAGTTAATTAACCTTATTTAACGAATTGAAGTTGACATAAAGCCATGGCGGCATAACGACAGTACATTTGGAAGAATTCCGTAATCTTATATTTAGGTATAAAGTCGATTTTGTTCAATATACGCATTTAGCAATCGATATCGAAATGCTTCAAATCACTAGTTTAACATATTTAAGTTAATAAACCTTCTTTAACGCACTGAAGTCTACATAAAGCCTTAACGCTATAACTGCACTGCATTTAGAAGAATTCCGTTATCTTATATTTAGGTATAAATTCGAATTTCTTGTATATACACATTTAGCAATCGATATCGAAATGCTTCAAATCATTAGTTTAACATATTTAAGTTAATAAACCTTCTTTAACTCACTGAAGTCTACATAAAGCCTTAACGGCATAACGGCAGTGCATTTAGAAGAATTATGTTATCTTATATTTAGGTATAAATTCGATTTTCTTGTATATACATATTTAGCAATCGATATCGAAATGCCTCAAATCATTAGTTTAAAATATTTAAGTTAATAAACCTTCTTTAGCGCACTAAAGTCTACATAAGGCCCTAATGGCATAACGGCAGTGAATTTAGAAGAAATCCATAATGTTATAATTTTATATTTAGGTATAAAGTCGATTTTCTTGAATTTACATATTTAGCAATCGATATCGAAATGCTTCAAACCATTAGCTTATCATATTTAAATAACTAGCTTTCCTTACAGAAGCCATAACGGCATAACGGCATATTTGGGTAATTTCCGTAATCTTTTATTTAGGTATAAAATCGATTTTCTTGTATATACACATTTAGCAATCGATATCGAAATGCTTCAGCTAATTAGCTTAACATATTTAAGTTAATAAACCTTCTTTAACTTTCATAACTGCAGTGCACGCAGAAGAATTCCATAACCTTATATTTAGGTATAAAGTCGATTTTCTTGTATATACTTATTTAGCTATCGATATCGAAATGCTTCAAATCATTAGTTTAACATATTAAGTTAATAAACATTTTTTAGCTTACTGAAGTCTACATAAAGCATTAACGGTATAACGGCAGTGCATTTAGAAGAATTCCGTAATGTTATAATTTTATATTTAGGTGTAAAGTCGATTTTCTTGTATTTACACATTTAGCAATCGACATCGAAATGCTTCAAATAACTGGTTTAACATATTTAAGTTAATAAATCTTCTTTAACGAACTGCAGTTTATACAAAGCCATGGCGGCATAACGACAGTACATTTGGAAGAATTCCGTAATCTTATATTTAGGTATAAAGTCGAATTTCTTGTATATACACATTTAGCAATCGATATCGAAATGCTTCAAGTCATTAGTTTAACATATTTAAGTTAATAAACCTTCTTTAACGCACTGAAGTCTACATAAAGCCTTAACGGCATAACAGCACTGCATTTAGAAGAATTCCGTTATCTTATATTTAGGTATAAATTCGACTTTCTTGTATATATTCACTTAGCAAGCGATATCAAAATGCTTCAAACCATTAGTTTAACATATTTAAAATAATTAACGTTCTTTAACGTATTGAAGTTGGTACAAAGCCTTGGCGGCATAATGACAGTACATTTGGAAGAATTCCGTAAACTTTTAGTTAGGTATAAAGTCGATTTTCTTGTATATACACATTTAGCAATCGATATCGAAATGCTTCAAATCATTAGTTCAACATATTTAAGTTAATTAACCTTCTTTAACGTATTGAAGTTTATTTAAAGCCATAACGGCAGTGCATTTGGAAGAATTCCGTAATCTTATATTTAGGTATAAAGTCGATTTTCTTTTATATACACATTTAGATATCGATATCGAAATGCTTCAAATCATTAGTTTAACATATTAAGTTAATAAACATTTTTTAGCTTACTGAAGTCTACATAAAGCCTTAACGGTATAATGGCAGTGCATTTAGAAGAATTCCGTAATGTTTTAATTTTATATTTAGGTATAAATTCGATTTTCTTGTATATACACATTTAGCAATCGATATCGAAATGCTTCAAATCATTAGTTTAACACATATTAAATTAATTAACCTTCTTTAACGTATTGAAGTCTATATAAAGCCATAACGGCAGTGCATTTGGAAGAATTCCGTAATCTTATATTTAGGTATGTAGTCGAGTTTCTTGGTATTACACATTTAGCAATCGATATCGAAAATCTTCAAATAACTGGTTTAGCATATTTAAATAAATAAAGCCATAACGGCAGTATATTTGAGTGAATTCCGTAATCTTTTATTTAGGTATAAAATCGATTTTATGGTATGTACACATTTAGCAATCGATATCGAAATGCTTCAGCTCATTAGTTTAACATATTTAAGTTAATAAACCTTCTTTAACGCACTGAAGTCTACATAAAGCGTTAACGGCATAACGGCAGTGCATGTAGAAGATGTCCGTTATCTTATATTTAGGTATAAATTCGATTTTCTTGTATATACATATTTGGCAAGCGATATCGAAATGCTTCAAATCATTAGTTTAACATATTTAAGTTAATTAATCTTCTTTAACGTATTGCAGTTGATACAGATTTAGCAATCGATATCGAAATCATTAGTCAAACATATTTAAGTTACTTAACCCTCTTTTTCTTACTGAAGTCTGCAAAAGCGTTAACGGCATAACGGCAAAGCATTTAGAAGAACTACGTTATCTTGTATTTAGGTATGAATTCGATTTTCTTGTACATATTCATTTAGCAATCGATATCGAAATGCTTCAAATCATTAGTTTAACATATTTAAGTTAATAAACCTTCTTTAACGTATTGAAGGTGATACAGAGCCATGGCGGCATAACGACAGTACATTTGGGACAATTCCGTAATCTTATATTTAGGTATAAAGTCGATTTTCTTGTATATACACATTAAGCAATCGATGCCGATATGCTTCACATCATAAGTTTAACAGATTTAAGTTAGTTAATCCTCTTTATCTTACTGAAGTCTACAAAAGCCTTAACGGCATAACGGCAATGCATTTGGAAGAGTTCCGTGATCTTATATTTAGGTATAAAGTCGATTTTGTTCAATATACGCATTTAGCAATCGATATCGAAATGCTTCAAATCACTAGTTTAACATATTTAAGTTAATAAACCTTCTTTAACGCACTGAAGTCTACATAAAGCCTTAACGCTATAACTGCACTGCATTTAGAAGAATTCCGTTATCTTATAGTTAGGTATAAATTCGAATTTCTTGTATACACTCATTTAGCAAGCGATATCAAAATGCTTCAAATTATTAGTTTAACTTTTTTAATTTAATTAACCTTCTTTAAGGAATTGAAGTTGACATTAAGCCATGGCGGCATAACGACAGTACATTTGGAAGAATTTCGTAATCTTATATTTAGGTATAAAGTCGATTTTCTTGTATATACACATTTAGCAATCGATATCGAAATGCTTCAAATCATTAGTTTAACATATTTAAGTTAATAAACCTTCTTTAACGCACTGAAGTCTACATAAAGCGTTAACGGCATAACGGCAGTGCATGTAGAAGATGTCCGTTATCTTATATTTAGGTATAAATTCGATTTTCTTGTATGTACACATTTCGCAATCGATATCGAAATGCTTCAAATCATTAGTTTAAAATATTTAAGTTAATAAACCTTCTTTAGCGCACTAAAGTCTACATAAGGCCCTAATGGCATAACGGCAGTGCATTTAGAAGAATTCCATAATGTTATAATTTTATATTTAGGTATTATAAAGTCGATTTTCTTGAATTTACATATTTAGCAATCGATATCGAAATGCTTCAAACCATTAGCTTATCATATTTAAATAATTAACCTTCCTTACAGAAGCCATAACGGCATAACGGCAGTATATTTGGGTAATTTCCGTAATCTTTTATTTAGGTATAAAATCGATTTTCTTGTATATACACATTTAGCAATCGATATCGAAATGCTTCAGCTCATTAGTTTAACATATTTAAGTTAATAAACCTTCTTTAACTTTCATAACTGCAGTGTACGCAGAAGAATTCCATAACCTTATATTTAGGTATAAAGTCGATTTTCTTGTATATACATATTTAGCTATCGATATCGAAATGCTTCAAATCATTAGTTTAACATATTAAGTTAATAAACATTTTTTAGCTTACTGAAGTCTACATAAAGCATTAACGGTATAACGGCAGTGCATTTAGAAGAATTCCGTAATGTTATAATTTGATATTTAGGTGTAAAGTCGATTTTCTTGTATTTACACATTTAGCAGTCGATATCGAAATGCTTCAAATAACTAGTTTAACATATTTAAGTTAATAAACCTTCTTTAACGAACTGCAGTTTATACAAAGCCATGGCGGCTTAACGACAGTACATTTGGAAGAATTCCCTAATCTTATATTTAGGTTTAAAGTCGATTTTCTTGTATATACACATTTAGCAATCGATATCGAAATGCTTCAAGTCATTAGTTTAACATATTTAAGTTAATAAACCTTCTTTAACGATCTGAAGTTGGCATAACGGTAGTGGATGTAGAAGAATTCCTTAATCTTGTATTTAGGTATAAAGTCGATTTTCTTGTATATACATATTTAGCTATCGATATCGAAATGCTTCAAATCATTTGTTTAACATATTAAATTAATAAACATTTTTTAGCTTACTAAAGTCTACATAAAGCCTTAACGGTATAACGGCAATGCATTTAGAAGAATTCCGTAATGTTATAATTTTATATTTAGGTATAAAGTCGATTTTCTTGTATTTGCACATTTAGCAATCGATATCGAAATGCTTTAAATCATTAGTTTAACATATTTAAGTTAATAAACCTTCTTTAACGCACTGAAGTCTACATAAAGCGTTAACGGCATAACGGCAGTGCATGTAGAAGAACTCCGTTATCTTATATTTAGGCATAAATTCGATTTTTTTGTATATACATATTTGGCAAGCGATATCGAAATGCTTGAAATCATTAGTTTAACATATTAAGTTAATAAACATTTTTTAGCTTACTAAAGTCTACATAAAGCCTTAACGGTATGACGGCAGTGCATTAAGAAGAATTCCGTAATGTAATAATTTTATATTTAGGTGTAAAGTACATAGATTTTCTTGTATATACTCATTTAGCAGTCGATATCGAAATGCTTCAAATAACTAGTTTAACATATTTAAGTTAATAAACCTTCTTTAACGCACTGAAGTCTACATAAAGCGTTAACGGCATAACGGCAGTGCATGTAGAAGAACTCCGTTATCTTATATTTAGGTATAAAGTCGATTTTCTTGTATATACATATTTAGCTATCGATATCGAAATGCTTCAAATCATTTGTTTAATATATTAAATTAATAAACATTTTTTAGCTTACTAAAGTCTACATAAAGCCTTAACGGTATGACGGCAGTGCATTAAGAAGAATTCCGTAATGTAATAATTTTATATTTAGGTGTAAAGTACATAGATTTTCTTGTACATACTCATTTAGCAGTCGATATCGAAATGCTTCAAATCATTAGTTTAACATATTTAAGTTAATTAACCTTCTTTAACCTATTGAAGTTGATACAAAGCCATGGCAGCATAATGACAGTACATTCGGAAGAATTCCGTAATCTTATATTTAGGTATAAAGTCGATTTTCTTGTACATACACATTTTGCAATCGATATCGAAATGCTTCAAATCATTAGTTTAACATATTTAAGTTAATTAACCTTCTTTAACGTATTGAAGTTGATATAAAGCCATGCCGGCATAACAACAGCACATTTGGAAAAATTCCGTAATCTTATATTTAGGTACAAAGTCGATTTTCTTGTATATACACATTTAGCTATCGATATCGAAATGCTTCAAATCATTAGTTTAACTTATTAAGT
>JAPZAG010001657.1:0-28031 GCA_027475135.1 Bactrocera correcta | reverse complement strand
AATGAGCTGAAGCATTTCGATATCGATTGCTAAATGTGTATATACAAGAAAATCGATTTTATACCTAAATAAAAGGTTACGGAAATTACCCAAATATACTGCCGTTATGCCGTTATGGCTTCTGTAAAGAAGGTTAATTATTTAAATATGATAAGCTAATGGTTTGAAGCATTTCGATATTGATTGCTAAATATGTAAATACAAGAAAATCGACTTTATACCTAAATATAAAATTATAACATTATGGAATTCTTCTAAATGCACTGCCGTTATGCCATAAGGGCCTTATGTAGATTTTAGTGCGCTAAAGAAGGTTTATTAACTTTAATATGTTAAACTAATGATTTGAAGCATTTCGATATCGATTACTAAATGTGTATATACAAGAAAATCGAATTTATACCTAAATATAAGATAACAGAATTCTTCAAAATGCACTGCCGTTATGCCGTTAAGGCTTTATGTAGACTTCAGTGAGTTAAAGAAGGTTTATTAACTTAAATATGTTAAACTAATGATTTGAAGCATTTCGATATCGATTGCTAAATGTGTATATACAAGAAAATCGACTTTATACCTAAATATAAGATTACGGAATTCTTCCAAATGTACTGTCGTTATGACGCCATGGCTTTATGTCAACTTCAATTCGTTAAAGAAGGTTAATTAACTTAAAAAAGTCAAACTAATATTTTGAAGCATTTTGATATCGCTTGCTAAATGAGTATATACAAGAAAGTCGAATTTATACCTAAATATAAGATAACGGAATTCTTCTAAATGCAGTGCTGTTATACCGTTAAGGCTTTATGTAGACTTCAGTGCGTTAAAGAAGGTTTATTAACTTAAATATGTTAAACTAATGATTTGAAGCATTTCGATATCGCTTGCCAAATATGTATATACAAGAAAATCGAATTTATACCTAAATATAAGATAACGGAATTCTTCTAGATGCACTGCCGTTATGCCGTTAACGCTTTATGTAGACTTCAGTGCGTTAAAGAAGGTTTATTAACTTAAATATGTTAAACTATATTTCAATATCGATTGCTTAATGTGTATATACAAGTAAATTGACTTTATACCTAAATATAAGATTACGGAATTCTTCCAATCCTACTGTCATTATGCCGCCATGGATTTGTATCAACTTCAATACGTTAAAGAAGGTTAATTATTTTAAATATGTTAAACTAATGGTTTGAAGCATTTCGATATCGATTGCTAAATGTGCAAATACAAGAAAATCGACTTTATACCTAAATATAAAATTATAACATTACGGAATTCTTCTAAATGCACTGCCATTATACCGTTAAGGCTTTATGTAGACTTCAGTAAGCTAAAAAATGTTTATTAACTTAATATATTAAACTAATGATTAGAAGCATTTCGATATCGATAGCAAAATGAGTATATACAAGAAAATCAATTTTATACCTATATATAAGATTACGGAATTCTTTTCATGCACTGCCGCTATGCCGCCATGCCTATATGACAACTTCGGTTCGTTGAAGAAGGTTTATTAACTTAAATATGTTAAACTAATGAATTGAAGCATCGCGATATCGATTGCTAAATGTGTATATACAAGAAAATCGACTTTATACCTAAATATAAAATTATAACATTACGGAATTCTTCTAAATGCACTGCCATTATACCGTTAAAGCTTTATGTAGACTTCAGTAAGCTAAAAAATGTTTATTAACTTAATATATTAAACTAATGATTAGAAGCATTTCGATATCGATAGCAAAATGAGTATATACAAGAAAATCAATTTTATACCTATATATAAGATTACGGAATTCTTTTCATGCACTGCCGCTATGCCGCCATGGCTATATGCCAACTTCAGATCGTTAGAGAAGGTTTATTAACTTAAATATGTTAAATTAATGATTTGAAGCATCTCGATATCGATTGCTAAATGTATATATACAACACAATCGCCTTTATACCTAAATATAAGATTACGGAATTCTTCTAAATGCACTGCCGATATGCCGCCATGGCTTTAAGCCAACTTCAGATCGTTGAAGAAGGTTTATTAACTTAAATATGTTAAAATAATGATTTGAAGTATTTCGATATCGAGTGCTAAATGGGTATATACAAGAAAATCGACTTTATACCTAATTATAAGGTTATGTAATTCTTCTAAATGCACTGCCGTTATGCCGTTAAGGCTTTATGTAGACTTCAGTAAGATAAAGGGTTAATTAGCTTAAATATGTAAACTAATGATTTGAAGCATTTCGATATCGATTGATAAATGTGTATATACAAGAAAATCGACTTTATACCTAAATATAAGATTACGGAATTCTTCCAAATGTACTGTCGTTATGACGCCATGGCTTTATGTCAACTTCAATTCGTTAAAGAAGGTTAATTAACTTAAAAAAGTCAAACTAATATTTTGAAGCATTTTGATATCGCTTGCTAAATGAGTATATACAAGAAAGTCGAATTTATACCTAAATATAAGATAACGGAATTCTTCTAAATGCAGTGCTGTTATACGTTAAGGCTTTATGTAGACTTCAGTGCGTTAAAGAAGGTTTATTAACTTAAATATGTTAAACTAATGATTTGAAGCATTTCGATATCGCTTGCCAAATATGTATATACAAGAAAATCGAATTTATACCTAAATATAAGATAACGGAATTCTTCTAGATGCACTGCCGTTATGCCGTTAACGCTTTATGTAGACTTCAGTGCGTTAAAGAAGGTTTATTAACTTAAATATGTTAAACTATATTTCAATATCGATTGCTTAATGTGTATATACAAGTAAATTGACTTTATACCTAAATATAAGATTACGGAATTCTTCCAATCCTACTGTCATTATGCCGCCATGGATTTGTATCAACTTCAATACGTTAAAGAAGGTTAATTATTTTAAATATGTTAAACTAATGGTTTGAAGCATTTCGATATCGATTGCTAAATGTGCAAATACAAGAAAATCGACTTTATACCTAAATATAAAATTATAACATTACGGAATTCTTCTAAATGCACTGCCATTATACCGTTAAGGCTTTATGTAGACTTCAGTAAGCTAAAAAATGTTTATTAACTTAATATATTAAACTAATGATTAGAAGCATTTCGATATCGATAGCAAAATGAGTATATACAAGAAAATAAATTTTATACCTATATATAAGATTACGGAATTCTTTTCATGCACTGCCGCTATGCCGCCATGCCTATATGACAACTTCGGTTCGTTGAAGAAGGTTTATTAACTTAAATATGTTAAACTAATGAATTGAAGCATCGCGATATCGATTGCTAAATGTGTATATACAAGAAAATCGACTTTATACCTAAATATAAAATTATAACATTACGGAATTCTTCTAAATGCACTGCCATTATACCGTTAAAGCTTTATGTAGACTTCAGTAAGCTAAAAAATGTTTATTAACTTAATATATTAAACTAATGATTAGAAGCATTTCGATATCGATAGCAAAATGAGTATATACAAGAAAATCAATTTTATACCTATATAAAAGATTACGGAATTCTTTTCATGCACTGCCGCTATGCCGCCATGGCTATATGCCAACTTCAGATCGTTAGAGAAGGTTTATTAACTTAAATATGTTAAATTAATGATTTGAAGCATCTCGATATCGATTGCTAAATGTATATATACAACACAATCGCCTTTATACCTAAATATAAGATTACGGAATTCTTCTAAATGCACTGCCGATATGCCGCCATGGCTTTAAGCCAACTTCAGACGTTGAAGAAGGTTTATTAACTTAAATATGTTAAAATAATGATTTGAAGTATTTCGATATCGAGTGCTAAATGGGTATATACAAGAAAATCGACTTTATACCTAATTATAAGGTTATGTAATTCTTCTAAATGCACTGCCGTTATGCCGTTAAGGCTTTATGTAGACTTCAGTAAGATAAAGAGGGTTAATTAGCTTAAATATGTTAAACTAATGATTTGAAGCATTTCGATTTCGATTGATAAATGTGTATATACAAGAAAATCGATTTTATACCTAGATATAAGATTACGGAATTCTTCTAAATGCACTGCCGTTATGCCGTTAAGGCTTTATGTAGACTTCAGTAAGATAAAGAGGGTTAATTAGCTTAAATATGTTAAACTAATGATTTGAAGCATTTCGATATCGATTGATAAATGTGTATATACAAGAAAATCGACTTTATACCTAAAAATAAGATTACGGAATTCTTCTACATGCACTGCCGTTATGCCGGCATGGCTTAATGACAACTTCAGTGCGTTGAAGAAGGGTTGTTAACTTAAATATGTTAAACTAATGATTTGAAGCATTTCGATATCGATTGCTAAATGTGTATATACAAGAAAATCGAATTTATACCTAAATATAAGATTACGGAATTCTTCCAAATGCACTGCCGTTATGCCGCCATGGCTTTATACAACTTCAGTTCGTTCAAGAAGGTTTATTAACTTAAATATGTTAAACTAATGAATTGAAGCATCGCGATATCGATTGCTAAATGTGTAGATACAAAAAAATCGACTTTATACCTATATATAAAATTATAACATTACGGATTTCTTCTAAATGCACTGCCGTTATACCGTTAAGGCTTTATGTAGACCTCATTAAGCTAAAAAATGTTTATTAACTTAATATGTTAAACTAATGATTTGAAGCATTTCGATATCGATAGCTAAATGTGTATATACAAGAAAATCGACTTTATACCTGAATATAAGACTACGGAATTCTTCTACATGCACTTCCGTTATGCCGCCATGGCTTTATATCAACTTCAATATGTTAAAGAAGGTTAAATAACTTAAATATGTTAAACTAATGATTTGAAACATTTCGATATCGCTTGCTAAATGTGTATATACAAGAAAATCGAATTTATACCTAAATATAAGATAACGGAATTCTTCTAAACGCACTGCCGTTATGCCGTTAAGGCTTTATGTAGACTTCAGTAAGATAGAGGGGAATAATTAACTTAAATATGTTAAACTTATGATTTGAAGCATTTCGATATCGATTGCTAAATATGTAAATACAAAAAAATCGACTTTGTACCTAAATATAAGATTACGGAATTCTTTTAAATGCACTGCAGTTATACCGTTAAGGCTTTATGTAGAATTCAGTGCGTTAAAGAAGGTTTATTATAAATAACTTGAAAATGTAAAACTAATGATTTGAAGCATTTCGATATCGATTGCTAAATGAGTATATACAAGAAAATCGACTTTATACCTAAATATAAGATTATAAAATTCTTCAAAATGCACTGCCGTTATGCCGTTAAGGCTTTTGTAGACTTCAGTATGAAAAAGAGGGTTAATTAACTTAAATATGTTAAACTAATGATTTGGAGCATTTCGATATCGATTGCTAAACGTGTATGTACAAAAAAATCGATTTTATACCTAAATATAAGATAACGGAATTCATATAAATATACTGCCGTTATGCCGTTATGGCTTCATGTAAAATTCAGTAAGATAGAGAAAGTTAATTAACTCAAATATGTTAAACCAGTTATCTGAAGCATTTCGATATCGATTGCGAAATGTATACCTACATACATAAATATAAGATTACGGAATTCTTCCACATGTACTGTCGTTAGGCCGCCATGGATTTTTATCTCCTTCAATACGTTAAAGAAGGTTAATTATTTTAAATATGTTAAACTAGTGGTTTGAAGCATTTCGATATCGATTGCTAAATGTGTAAATACGAGAAAATCGACTTTATACCTAAATATAAAATTATAACATTACGGAATTCTTCTAAATGCACTGCCATTTACCGTTAAGGCTTTATGTAGACTTCAGTAAGCTAAAAAATGTTTATTAACTTAATATATTAGACTAATGATTTGAAGCATTTCGATATCGATAGCAAAATGAGTATATACAAGAAAATCAATTTCATACCTATATATAAGATTATGGAATTCTTTTCATGCACTTCCGCTATACCGCCATGGCTATATGCCAACTTCAGATCGTTAAAGAAGCTTTATTAACTTAAATATGTTAAAATAATGATTTGAGGTATTTCGATATCGAGTGCTAAATGAGTATATACAAGAAAGTCGACTTTATACCTAATTATAAGGTTACGTAATTCTTCTAAATGCACTGCCGTTATGCCGTTAAGGCTTTATGTAGACTTCAGTAAGATAAAGAGGGTTAATTAACTTTAATATGTTAAACTAATGATTTAAAGCATTTCGATATCGATTGATAAATGTGTATATACAAGAAAATCGATTTTATACCTAGATATGAGATTACGGAATTCTTCTACATGCACTGCCGTTATGCCGCCACGGCTTTATGTCACCTTCGGTAGGTTAAAGAAGGTAATTTAACTTAAATATGTTAAACTAATGATTTGGAGCATTTCGATATCGATTGCTAAATGTACAAGAAACTTGACTTTATACCTAAACATAGGATGACGGAATTCTTCCAAATGCACTGCCGTTAATCCGCCATGGCTTTATGTCAACTTCAGTTCGTTAAAGAAGGTTTGATAGCTTAAATATGTTAAACTAATGATAAGAAGCATTTCGATATCGATTGTTAATATGTAAATACAAGAAAATCGACTTTATACCTTAATATAAGATTACGGAATTCTTCTAAATGCACTGCAGTTATACCGTTAAAGCTTTATGTAGACTTCAGTGCGTTAAAGAAGGTTTATTAACTTAAATATGTTAAACTAATGATTTTCAAATCATTGGTTTAACATATTTAATATAATTAACCTTCTTTAACGTATTGCAGTTGAAACAAAGCAATAACGGCAGAGCATTTGGAAGAATTCCGTAATCTTATATTTAGGTATAAAGTCGATTTTCTTTTATATACACATTTCGATATCCATATCGAAATGCTTCAAATCATTAGTTTAACATATTTAAGTTAATTAACCTTCTTTAACGTATTGAAGTTGATAAAGAGCCATGGCGGCATAACGACAGTACATTTTGAAGAATTCCGTAGTCTTATATTTAGGATAAAGTCGATTTTCTTGTAATACTTTTTGCAATCGTTATCAAAAAGTTCAAATAACGGGTTTTAAACATATTTAATTTAAATTTAACCTTTTTTAAACAAACTGAAGTTAAATAAAGCCATAACGGCATAAGGGCGGTTTTTAAAGAATTCCTTTATCTTATATTTAGGAAAAAGGTCGATTTTTTGTACATCACTTTTTGCAATCGTTATCGAAATGTTCAAATAATTTTTTAAACATATTTAATTTAAATTTAAACCTTTTTTAAACCACTGAAGTTTACATAAAGCTTTAACGGATAACGGCTTTAATTTAAAGAATTCCTTTAATCTTATATTAAGGTAAAAAGGTCGATTTTTTGAAATTTACAATTTAGCAATCGATATCGAAATGCTTCAAATCATTAGTTTAACATATTTAAGTTAAAAACCTTCTTTAACGAACTGAAGTTACATAAAGCTTTCGGTTAACGGCAGTGCATTTGGAAGAATTCCTTTAACCCTTATTTTAAGGTATAAAGTCAATTTTCTTGAAACATTTTAGCAATCGATATCGAAATGCTTCAAATCATTAGTTTAACATATTTAAGTTAAAAACCTTCTTTAACCAACCAAAGGGTTGACATAAAGCCATGGCGGTTAACGGCATTGCATTTGGAAGAATTCCTTAACCCTTATTTTAGGTATAAAGTCAATTTTCTTGAAAACCATTTAGCAATCGATATCGAAATGCTTAAAAATTTTAAATTTAACATATTTAATTTAAAATTAAACCCTTTTTTTTCTTCCCAAAGGGTTACAAAAGCCTTCGGCATAACGGCATTGCATTTTAGAAGAATTCCTTAATCTTTTATTTAGGTATAAAGTGGATTTTTTGTAATACCATTTAGCAATCATATCAAAATGCTTAAAAATATTATTTTTAACATTTTAATTTAAATTTTTAAAAAACCCTTTTTTTTCCCAACTGAAGTTTACAAAAGCCTTAACGGCATAACGGCAGTGCATTTAAAAGAATTCCTTTAATCTTTTATTTAGGTAAAAGTGGATTTTTTGAAATTTAACATTTAGCAATCATATCGAAATGCTTCAAATCTTTAATTTTTAACATTTTAATTTAAATTTATTCCTCTTTACCACTAAAGTTTACATAAAGCCTTAAGGGATAACGGCAGTGCTTTAAAAGAATTCCTTTAATTTTAATATTTAGGAAAATCGATTTTTTGTATTTAACATTTAGCAACGATATCGAAATGTTTAAAAACTTTAAGTTTAACATATTTAATTTAAAAAAAATTCCCCTTTAAACCACTAAATTTAAACATAAAGCCTTGGGGCATAACGGCAGTGCTTTAGAAGAATTCCTTTAATCTTATTTTTAGGATAAATCGATTTTCTTGTATTACACATTTAGCAACGATATCGAAATGTTTAAAAACATTAGTTTAACATTTTTAAGTTAATAAACTTTTTTAAAGCAATAAATTTAAACATAAAGCCTTCGGATAACGGCAGTGCATTTAGAAAAAATTCCGTAATTTATTTTTTAAAGGTATAAAGTCGATTTTTGTATTTACACATTTAGCATCGATATCGAAATGCTTCAAATCTTTTGTTTAACATTTTAAAATTAATAAACATTTTTTAGCTTAAAAAAGGTCTACATAAAGCCTTAACGGTATAACGGCAGTGCATTTAGAAAAAATTCCGTAATGTTATAATTTTATATTTAGGTATAAAGTCGATTTTTTGTATTTCACATTTAGAAATCGATATCAAAATTTCTTCAAACCTTTTGTTTAACATTTTTAAAAAAAAAAAACCCTTTTTTAAACTTATTAAAGTTAAAAAGCCTTCGGATAAGGCAGTGGTTTTGGAAGAATTCCGTAATTTAAAATTTAAAAGGTATAAAGTCGATTTTCTTGTATTTCACATTTAGCAATCGATATCGAAATTTTTTAAACCATTAGTTTAACATATTTAAAAAAATTTAAACCTTCTTTAACGATTGAAGTTAAAAACCCTTCGGCATAAGGCAGTGGATTGGAAGAATTCCTTTAATCTTATATTTAGGTATAAATTCGATTTTCTTGTTATAAAATTTTTGGCAACGATATCGAAATGTTTTAAATCATTAGTTTAAAATATTTAAGTTTTTTAAACCTTCTTTAACGTATTGAAGTTAATATAAAGGCCATAACGGCAGTGATTTGGAAGAATTCCTTTAATCTTATATTTAGGTATAAATTCGATTTTCTTTTTATACAATTTAAAACCATATCGAAATGCTTAAATCATTAGTTTAAAATTTTTAAGAAAAAAAAATTTTTTTTTAAACTTATTGAAGTAAAATAAAGCCATAAACGGCAGTGTTTGAAGTTTAATTTTATATTTAGGTATAAATCGATTTTCTTTTATATACAAATTTGAACCATATCGAAATGCTTAAATCATTAGTTTAACATTTTTAAGTTAAAAAATTTTTTTTTAAACTTATTGAAGTAAAAAAAGCCTTGGCGGATAAGGGCAGTCCTTTAAGTTTAAAATTTTATATTTAGGTATAAATTCGATTTTCTTGTATATAAAAATTTAAGCAACGATATCAAAAAGCTTCAAATAATTGGTTTAACATATTTAATTTAAATTTAACCTTCTTTAACAAATTGAAGTTAATAAAAGCCATCGGCATAACGACAGTCTTTGGGAAAGAATTCCGTAGTCTTATATTTAGGTATAAATTCGATTTTCTTGTAATAGCTTTTTGCAATCGTTATGGGAAAGTTCAAATAACGGGTTTTAAACATATTTAATTTAAATTTAACCTTTTTTAAACAAACTGAATTTTAATAAAGCCATAACGGCATAAGGGCAGTTTTTAAAGAATTCCTTTATCTTATATTTAGGTAAAAAGGTCGATTTTTTGTACATAACTTTTTGCAATCGTTATCGAAATGTTCAAATAATTTTTTAAACATATTTAAGTTAATTAACCTTTTTTAAACTTATTGAATTTTAATAAAGCCATAACGGCATGGCATTTTTAAGAATTCCTTTAATCTTATATTTAGGTATAAGGTCGATTTTTTTTAATACACATTTAGAACCCATATCGAAATGCTTAAATCATTAGTTTAACATTTTTAATTTAAAAAAAACCCTTTTTTAAACTTATTAAAGTTAATTAAAGCCAATAAACGGCAGTGCATTTGGAAGAATTCCGTAATTTAAAATTTAAAAGGTAAAAATTCGATTTTCTTTTATATACACATTTAGAACCATATCGAAATGCTTAAATCATTATTTTTAACATTTTAAGTTAAAAAAACCCTTTTTTAAAGCACTAAATTTAAACTAAAGCCTTAACGGTATAACGGCAGTGCATTTAGAAGAATTCCGTAATTTATTTTTTAAAGGTATAAATTCGATTTTCTTGTATTTACAATTTAGCAACGATATCGAAATGCTTCAAATCATTATTTTTAACATTTTAAGTTAAATAAACCTTCTTTAACGATTAAAGGGTTAACAAAAGCCTTCGGATAACGCAGTCATTTGGAAAATTCCGTAATCTTATTTTTAAGGTATAAAGTCGATTTTCTTGTATTTACAATTTAGAATCGATATCGAAATGCTTCAAATCATTAGTTTAACATATTTAATTTAAAAAAAACCTTTTTTTTCTTATTAAAGGGTTTACAAAAGCCATCGGATAAGGGCAGTCATTTGGAAAAATTCTAATCTTATATTTAGGAATAAAGTCGATTTTTTGTTATACACATTTAGAATCGATATCGAAAGGGTTAAAATCATTAGTTTAACAATTTAATTTAAAAATTACCTTCTTTTTCAGAAGTTTCATAAAGCCATAAGGATAAGGCAGTGCATTTAGAAAAAATTCTAATCTTATATTTAGGAAAAATTTGATTTTTTGTTATACACATTTAGCAATCGATATCGAAAGGGTTAAAATCATTAGTTTAACATATTTAAGTTAAAAACCTTCTTTAAGACGAAGTTTCATAAACCCTTTAAGGATAACGGCAGTGCATTTAGAAGAATTCCGTAATCTTATTTTTAAGGTAAAAATTTGTTTTTCCCTTGTATTTACAATTTAGCAATCGATATCGAAATGCTTCAAATCATTAGTTTAACATATTTAAGTTAAAAACCTTCTTTAACGAACTGAAGTTACTAAAGCTTTCGGTTAACGGCAGTGCATTTGGAAGAATTCCTTTAATCCTATTTTAAGGTATAAAGTCAATTTTCTTGAAACATTTTAGCAATCATATCGAAATGCTTCAAATCATTAGTTTAACATATTTAAGTTAAAAACCTTCTTTAACCCCGAAGTTGACTAAAGCCATGGCGGTTTAACGGCATTGCATTTGGAAGAATTCCTTAACCCTTATTTTAGGTATAAAGTCAATTTTCTTGAAAACCATTTAGCAATCATATCGAAATGCTTAAAAATATTAGTTTAACATATTTAAGTTAATTAAACCCTTTTTTTTCCTCCCGAAGTTACAAAAGCCTTCGGCATAACGGCATTGCATTTTAGAAGAATTCCTTAATCTTTTATTTAGGTATAAAGTGGATTTTTTGTAATACCATTTAGAAATCATATCGAAATGCTTAAAAATATTATTTTTAACATTTTAATTTAAATTTTTAAAAAACCCTTTTTTTTCCAACTGAAGTTTAAAAAAAGGCCTTAACGGATAACGGCAGTGCATTTAAAAAAATTTCCTTTAATCTTTTATTTAGGTAAAAGTGGATTTTTTGAAATTTAACATTTAGAAATCATATCGAAATGCTTCAAATCTTTAATTTTTAACATTTTAATTTAAATTTATTCCTCTTTACCACTGAAGTTTACAAAAAGGCCTTAAGGGATAACGCAGTCATTTAAAAAAATTTCCGTAATTTTAATATTTAGGTAAAAAGTCGATTTTTTGTATTTAACATTTAGCAATCGATATCGAAATGCTTCAAATCTTTAATTTTTAACATTTTAATTTAAATTTATTCCTCTTTACCACTGAAGTCTACATAAAGCCTTAAAAAAGAATAATTGGAAGTTGCATAAAATTTTTCGATTTTCTTGTATAAAACCATTTAGAAATCGATATCGAAATGCTTCAAATCATTATTTTTAACATTTTAAGTTTTTTAAAAACCTTTCTTTAACAACTGAAGTTACATAAAGCCTTTAACCCAGTTTTTAAAATTGCATTTTTGGATAAAGTCAATTTTCTTGAAATTAGAAATTTAGAAATCGATATCGAAATGCTTCAAATCATTAGTTTAACATATTTAATTTAAATAAACCCTTTCTTTAACGAATTAAAGGGTTGAAAAAGCCATGGCGGTTTAAGGGCAGTCATTTGGAAAATTCCTTTAACCCTTATTTTAGGTATAAAGTCAATTTTCTTGAAATTACACATTTAGAATCGATATCGAAATGCTTCAAATCATTAGTTTAACATATTTAATTTAAAAAAAACCTTTTTTTTCTTATTAAAGGGTTTACAAAAGCCATCGGATAAGGGCAGTCATTTGGAAAATTCCGTAATCTTATATTTAGGAATAAAGTCGATTTTTTGTTATACACATTTAGAATCGATATCGAAAGGGTTAAAATCATTAGTTTAACATATTTAAGTTAATTACCTTCTTTTTCAGAAGTTTCATAAAGCCATAAGGTTAAGGGCCAGTGCATTTGGAAGAATTCCGTAATCTTATATTTAGGAATAAATTTGATTTTTTGTTATACACATTTAGCAATCGATATCGAAAGGGTTAAAATCATTAGTTTAACATATTTAAGTTAATAAACCTTCTTTAAGACGAAGTTTCATAAACCCTTTAAGGATAACCCCAGTGCATTTAGAAGAATTCCGTAATCTTATTTTAAGGTATAAATTTGATTTTCTTGTATTTACAATTTAGCAATCGATATCGAAATGCTTCAAATCATTAGTTTAAAATATTTAAGTTAAAAACCTTCTTTAACGAACTGAATTTACATAAAGCTTTCGGTTTTAACGGCAGTGCATTTGGAAGAATTCCTTTAACCCTTATTTTAAGGTATAAAGTCAATTTTCTTGAAACATTTAGCAATCGATATCGAAATGCTTCAAATCATTAGTTTAAAATATTTAAGTTAAAAACCTTCTTTAACCCCGAAGGGGGACATAAAGCCATGGCGGAAAACGGCATTGCATTTGGAAGAATTCCTTAACCCTTATTTTAGGTATAAAGTCAATTTTCTTGAAAACCATTTAGCAATCGATATCGAAATGCTTAAAAATTTTAAATTTAACATATTTAATTTAAAATTAAACCCTTTTTTTTCCTCCCAAAGGGTTACAAAAGCCTTCGGCAAAACGGCATTGCATTTTAGAAGAATTCCTTATCTTTTATTTAGGTATAAAGTGGATTTTTTGTAATACCATTTAGCAATCATATCGAAATGCTTAAAAATATTATTTTTAACTTTTTCAATTTAAATTTTTAAAAAACCCTTTTTTTCCAACTGAAGTTTACAAAAGCCTTAACGGATAACGGCAGTGCATTTAAAAGAATTCCTTTAATCTTTTATTTAGGTAAAAGTGGATTTTTTGAAATTTAACATTTAGCAATCATATCGAAATGCTTCAAATCTTTAATTTTTAACATTTTAATTTAAATTTATTCCCCTTTCTATCCACTGAAGTTTACATAAAGCCTTAAGGGATAACGGCAGGGCTTTAAAAGAATTCCTTAATTTTAATTTTTAGGTAAAAGTCGATTTTTTGTATTTAACATTTAGCAACGATATCGAAATGTTTAAAAACTTTAAGTTTAACATATTTAATTTAAAAAAAATTCCCCTTTAAACCACTGAATTTAAACATAAAGCCTTGGGGCATAAGGGCAGGGCTTTAGAAGAATTCCTTAATCTTAAATTCAGGTATAAAGTCGATTTTCTTGTATATACACATTTAGCACGATATCGAAATGTTTAAAAACATTAGTTTAACATTTTTAAGTTAATAAACTTTTTTAAAGCAATAAATTTAAACATAAAGCCTTCGGATAAGGGCAGTGCATTTAGAAAAAATTCCGTAATTTAAATTTTTAAAGGTATAAAGTCGATTTTTTGTATTTACACTTTAGCATCGATATCGAAATGCTTCAAACCATTAGTTTAACATTTTTAAAAAAAAAAAACCCTTTTTTAAACAAATTGGGGTTTACAAAACCTTCGGATAAGGGCAGTCATTTGGAAAAAATTCCGTAATTTAAAATTTTATATTTGGTAAAAATTCGATTTTTTGTATTTACACTTTAGAAATCGATATCGAAATGCTTCAAAATTATTTTTAACATTTTAAATTTTTTTAATTTAAACCTTCTTTAACGATTGAAGTTAATAAAACCTTCGGATAACGCGGGGCTTTTGGAAGAATTCCGTAATCTTATTTTTAAGGTATAAATTCGATTTTCTTGTATTTAAAATTTTTAGAAATTTGATATCGAAATGCTTAAAATTTATTATTTTTAACATTTTAATTTTTTTTTTAAAAATTTTTACGATTAAAGGGTTAAATAAAGCCTTCGGAAAACGCGGAAAAAGGAAGAATTCCGTAATCTTATTTTTAAGGAATAAAGTCGATTTTCTTGTATTTTCTTTTTTAAAAAATTTGATATCGAAATGCTTCAAATCATTATTTAACATATTTTTAATTAAACCCAAATTTTAAACGAATTAAAGGGTTGAAATAAAGCCATGGCGGAAAAGGGCGGTAATTTGGAAGAATTCCGTAATCTTATATTTAGGAAAAAAATCGATTTTCTTGTATATTTCATTTAGAAATCGATATCGAAATGCTTAAAAATATTATTTAACATATTTAAGTTAAAAACCTTTTTTTCAACTGAAGTTACAAAAGCCTTCGGTTTAACGGCAGTGCATTTGGAAGAATTCCTTTAATCTTTTTTTTAAAGGTAAAAATCGATTTTTTTAATATACCATTTAAAAATCGATATCGAAATGCTTAAAAATATTAGTTTAACATATTTAATTTAAATTTAAACCCTTTCTTTTTCTACGGAAGTTTACAAAAGCCTTAACGGCATAACGGCAGTGCATTTGGAAGAATTCCAAACTTTTTTTTAAGGGCAAAGTCGATTTTTAAATACACATTTAAAAATCGATACCGAAATGCTTCAAATCATTAGTTTAACATATTTAATTTAAATTAAACCCCTTCTTTTTCTTACGGAAGTTTCAAAAGCCTTAACGGCATAACGGCAGTGCATTTGGAAGAATTCCGTAACTTATATTTAGGTTAAATTCGATTTTTTTGTACATACCATTTAGCAATCGATACGAAATGCTTCAAATCATTAGTTTAACATATTTAATTTAAATTAAACCCTCTTTTTCTTACTGAAGTCTCAAAAGCCTTAACGGCATAACGGCAGTGCATTTAGAAAAATTTTTATAATCTTATATTTAGGTATAAATTCGATTTTCTTGTAATACTCATTTAGCAATCGATATCGAAATGCTTCAAATCATTATTTTTAACATTTTAAGTTAAAAAAAACCCTTTTTTTTCCAACTGAAGTCTACAAAAGCCTTAACGGATAACGGCAGTGCATTTAAAAGAATTTAATCTTATATTTAGGTAAAAGTCGATTTTTTTGTATTTACTATTTAGCAATCGATATCGAAATGCTTCAAATCTTTAATTTTTAACATTTTAATTTAAATTTATTCCCCTTTTTTAACCACTAAAATCTACATAAAGCCTTAACGGATAACGGCAGTGCTTTAAAAGAATTCCTTTAATCTTATATTTAGGTAAAATTCGATTTTTTGTATTTACAATTTAGCAACGATATCGAAATGTTTCAAATCTTTAAGTTTAACATATTTAATTTTTTTTAAACCCCTTTTTAAACCTTATTAAGTTAATAAAGCCTTCGGCATAACGGCAGTGCTTTAGAAGAATTCCTTTAATCTTATATTTAGGTATAAATTCGATTTTCTTGTATTTAAAATTTTTAGCAAGATTCGAAATTTTCAAATCATTAGTTTAACATATTTTTATTTAATTTTAAACCCAATTTTATTTATTAAAGGGGGAAAATAAAAGCCAATCGGAAAACGCCCTTTTTTTTAATTTTTGGATATCGAAATACTTCAAATCATTAGTTTAACATATTTATGTTAATTAACCAACTTTTACGTATTGAAGTTGAAATAAAGCCATGGCGGCAAAACGACGGTTATTTGGAAGAATTCCGTGATCTTATATTTAGGAATAAAGTCGATTTTCTTGTTATTTGCATTTAGAAATCGATTTCGAAATGCTTCAAATCATTACTTTAACATATTTAAGTTAACAAACCTACTTTAACGAACTGAAGTTGACATAAAGCCATGACGGATTACCGGCAGTGCATTTGGAAGAATTCCGTTATCCTATGTTTAGGTATAAAGTAAAATTTCTTGTACTAGCACATTTAGCAATCGATATCGAAATGCTTCAAATCATTAGTTTAACATATTTAAGTTAAATAACCTTCTTTAACCAACGGAAAGTGACATGAAGCCATGGTGGCATAACGGCGGTGCATGTAGAATAATTCCGTAATTTTATATTTAGGTATAAAATCGATTTGTTCTATAAACACATTTAGCAATCGATATCAAAATGCTTGAGATCATTAGTTTAACATATTGAGGTTAATTCACCCTATTTATCTTCCTGAAGTTTACCTAAAGCCTTAACGGCATAACGGCAGTGCATTTAGAAGAATTCCGTAATCTAATATTTAGGTAAAATGTCGATTTTCTTGTATATACTCACTTAGCAATCGATATCGAAATGCTTCAAATCATTATTTTAACATATTTAAGTTAATAAGGCTTCTTGAACGCACTGAAGTTAACATAAAGCCATGGCGGTATAACGGCAGTGTATGTAGAAGAATTCCGTAATCATATGTTTAGGTATAAATTCGATTTTGTTGTATTTACACATTTAGCAGTCGATATCGCAATGCTTTAAACCATTAGTTTATCATATTTAAAATAATTAACCTTCTTTTACGTATTGTAGTTGATACAAACCATGGCGGCATAACGACAGTACATTTGGAAGAATTCCGTAATCTTATATTTAGGTATATGTAAAGTCGATTTTCTTGTATATACACATTTAGTAATCGATACCGAAATGCTTCAAATCATTAGTTTAAAATATTAAAGTTAATAAACCTTCTTTAACGCACTGAAGTCTACATAAAGCCTTAACGGGATAACTGCAGTGCATTTAGAAGAACTCCGTAATCTCATATTAAGGTATAAAGTCGATTTTCTTGTATATATACATTTAGCAATCGATATCGAAATGCTTCAAATCATTAGTTTAACATATTTAAGTTAATTAACCATCTTTAACGTATTGAAAGTGAAATAAAGCCATGGCGGCATAACGACAGTAATTTGGAAGAATTCCGTAATCTTATATTTAGGTATAAAGCCGATTTGCTTGTATATATGCATTTAGAAATCGTTATCGAAATGCTTCAAATCATTAGTTTAACATATTTAAGTTAACAAACCTTCTTTAAAGAACTGAAGTTGACATAAAGCCATGGCGGATTAACGGCAGTGCATTTGGAAGAATTCCGTTTTCCTATGTTTAGGTATAAAGTCAAGTTTCTTGTATTTACATATTTAGCAATCGATATCGAAATGCTTCAAATCATTAGTTTAACATATTTAAGTTAATTAACCTTCTTTATCTTACTGAAGATTACATAAAGCCATAACGGCATAACGGCAGTGCATTTGGAAGAATTCCGTTATCTTATATTTAGGTATAAAGTCGATTTTCTTGTATATACACATTTAACAATCGATATCGAAATGCTTCAAATAACTGGTTTAACATATTTAAGTTAATAAACCTTCTTTATCTTACTGAAGATTACATAAAGCCATAACGGCAATCGATATTGAAATGCTTCAAATCATCAGTTAAACATATTTAAGTTACTTAACCCTCTTTTTCTTACTGAAGTCTGCAAAAGACAATTCCATAATCTTATATTTAGGTATAAAGTCGGTTTTCTTGTATATACACATTTAGCAATCGATGCCGATATGCTTCACATCACAAGTTTAACAGATTTAAGTTAATTAATCCTCTTTATCTTACTGAAGTCTACAAAAGCCTTAACGGCATAACGGCAGTGCATTTGGAAGAGTTCCGTAATCTTATATTTAGGTATAAAGTCGATTTCGTTCAATATACACTTTTAAAAATCTATATCGAAATGCTTCAAATCATTAGTTTAACATATTTAAGTTAATAAACCTTCTTTAACGCACTGAAGTCTACATAAAGCCTTAACGGTATAACTGCACTGCATTTAGAAGAATTCCGTTATCTTATATTTAGGTATAAATTCGACTTTCTTGTATATACTCATTTAGCAAGCGATATCAAAATGCTTCAAAATATTAGTTTAACTTTTTTAAGTTAATTAACCTTCTTTAACGAATTGAAGTTGACATAAAGCCATGGCGACATAACGACAGTACATTTGGAAGAATTCCGTAATCTTATATTTAGGTATAAAGTCGATTTTCTTGTATATACACATTTAGCAATCGATATCGAAATGCTTCAAATCATTAGTTTAACATATTTAAGTTAATAAACCTTCTTTAACTCACTGAAGTCTACATAAAGCCTTAACGGCATAACGGCAGTGCATTTAGAAGAATTATGTTATCTTATATTTAGGTATAAATTCGATTTTCTTGTATATACTCATTTAGCAATCGATATCGAAATGATTCAGCTCATTAGTTTAACATATTTAAGTTAATAAACCTTCTTTGACTTTCATAACTGCAGTGCACGCAGAAGAATTCCATAATCTTATATTTAGGTATAAAGTCGATTTTCTTGTATATACATATTTAGCTATCGATATCGAAATGCTTCAAATCATTAGTTTAACATATTAAGTTAATAAACATTTTTTAGCTTACTGAAGTCTACATAAAGCCTTAACGGTATAACGGCAGTGCATTTAGAAGAATTCCGTAATGTTATAATTTTATATTTAGGTGTAAATTCGATTTTCTTGTATTTACACATTTAGCAGTCGATATCGAAATGCTTCAAATAACTGGTTTAACATATTTAAGTTAATAAACCTTCTTTAACGAACTGCAGTTTATACAAAGCCATGGCGGCATAACGACAGTACATTTGGAAGAATTCCGTAATCTTATATTTAGGTATAAAGTCGATTTTCTAGTATATACACATTTAGCAATCGATATCGAAATGCTTCAAGTCATTAGTTTAACATATTTAAGTTAATAAACCTTCTTTAACGCACTGAAGTCTACATAAAGCCTTAACGGTATAACAGCATTGAATTTAGAAGAATTCCGTTATCTTATATTTAGGTATAAATTCGACTTTCTTGTATATATTCATTTAGCAAGCCTTAACGGTATAACAGCATTGAATTTAGAAGAATTCCGTTATCTTATATTTAGGTATAAATTCGACTTTCTTGTATATATTCATTTAGCAAGCGATATCAAAATGCAGCAAACCATTAGTCTAACATATTTAAAAAAAATTAACCTTCTTTAACGTGTTGAAGTTGGTACAAAGCCTTGGCGGCATAATGACAGTACATTTGGAAGAATTCCGTAATCTTTTAGTTAGGTATAAAGTCGATTTTCTTGTATATACACATTTAGCAATCGATATCGAAATGCTTCAAATCATTAGTTTAACATATTTAAGTTATTAAACCTTCTTTAACGCACTGAAGTCTACATAAAGTGTTAACGGCATAACGACAGTACATTTGGAAGAATTCCGCAGTCTTATATATAGGTATGAATTCGATTTTCTTGTATATACATATTTGGCAAGCGATATCGAAATGCTTCAAATCATGAGTTTAACATATTTAAGTTAATTAACCTTCTTTAACGTGTTGAAGTTGATATAAAACCATAACGGCAGTGCATTTGGAAGAATTCCGTAATCTTAAATTTAGGTATGTAGTCGAGTTTCTTGGATTTACACATTTAGCAATCGATATCTCAAATCTTCAAATAACTGGTTTAGCATATTTAGGTTAATTAACCTTCTTTAACTTACTGAAGTATAAATAAAGCCATAACGGCATAACGGCAGTATATTTGAGTGAATTCCGTAATCTTTTATTTAGGTATAAAATCGATTTTCTTGTATATACGCATTTAGCAATCGATATCGAAATGCTTCAACTCATTAGTTTAACATATATAAGTTAATAAACCTTCTTTAACAATCTGAATGGGGCATAACGGCAGTGGATGTAAAAGAATTCCGTAATCCTATATTTAGGTATAAAGTCGATTTTCTTGTATTTACACATTTAGCAGTCGATATCGAAATGCTTCAAATCATTTGTTTAACATATTAAATTAATAAACATTTTTTAGCTTACTAAAGTCTACATAATGCCTTAACGGTATAACGGCAGTGCATTTAGAAGAATTCCGTAATGTTATAATTTTATATTTAGGTATAAAGTCGATTTTCTTGTATTTGCACATTTAGCAATATTTAAGTTATTAAACCTTCTTTAACGCACTGAAGTCTACATAAAGCGTTAACGGCATAACGGCAGTGCATCTAGAAGAATTCCGTTATCTTATATTTAGGTATAAATTCGATTTTCTTGTATATACATATTTGGCAAGCGATATCGAAATGCTTCAAATCATTAGGTTAACATATTTAAGTTAGTTAACCTTCTTTAACGTATTGCAGTTGATATAAAGCCATAACGGCAGTGCATTTGGAAGAATTCCGTAATTTTATATTTAGGTATGAAGTCGATTTTCTTTTATATACACATTTAGATATCCATATCGAAATGCTTGAAATCATTAGTTTAACATATTAAGTTAATAAACATTTTTAGCTTACTGAAGTCTACATAAAGCCTAACGGCAGTGCATTTAGAAGAATTCCGTAATGTTATAATTTTATATTTAGGTATAAACTCGATTTTCTTGTATATACACATTTAGCAAGTGATATCGAAATGCTTCAAATCATTAGTATAACATATTTAAGTTAATTAACCTTCTTTAACGTATTGAAGTTGATAAAGAGCCACGGCGGCATAACGACAGTACATTTGGAAGAATTCCGTAGCCTTATATTTAGGTATAAAGTCGCTTTTCTTGTATATATGCATTAAGCAATCGATATCGAAATGCTTCAAATAACTGGTTTAACATATTTAAGTTAATAAACCTTCTTTAACGAACTGAAGTTAATATAAAGCCATAACGGCAGTGCGTTTGGAAGAATTCCGTAGTCTTATATTAAGGCATAAAGTCGATTTTCTTGTACATACACATTTTGCAATCGATATCGAAATGATTCAAATAACTGGTTTAGCATATTTGAGATAATTAACCTTCTTTATCTTACTGAAGTTTACATAAAGCCATAACGGCATAACGGCAGTATATTTATATGAATTCCGTTATCTTATATTTAGGTATAAAGTCGATTTTGTTGTACATACACATTTAGCAATCGATATCGAAATGCTTCAAATCATTAGTTTAACATATTTAAGTTACTTAACCCTCTTTTTCTTACTGAAGCCTGCAAAAGCCTAAACGGCATAACGGCAGTGCATTTAGAAGAATTACGTAATCTTATATTTAGGTATGAATTCGATTTTCTTGTATATACTCATTTAGCAATCGATATCGAAATGCTTCAAATCATTAGTTTAACATCTTTAAGTTAATAAACCTTCTTTAACGTATTGAAGGTGATACAAAGCCATGGCGGCATAACGACAGTACATTTGAAACAATTCCGTAATCTTATATTTAGGTATAAAGTCGATTTTCTTGTATATACACATTTAGCAATCGATATCGAAATGCTTCACATTATTAGTTTAACAGATTTAAGTTAATTAATCCTCTTTATCTTACTGAAGTCTACAAAAGCCTTAGCGGCATAACGGCAGTGCATTTGGAAGAGTTCCGTAATCTTATATTTAGGTATAAAGTCGATTTTGTTCAATATACGCATTTAGCAATCGATATCGAAATGCTTCAAATCATTAGTTTAACATGTTTAAGTTAACAAACCTTCTTTAACGAACTGAAGTTGACATAAAGCCATGGCGGATTAACGGCAGTGCATTTGGAAGAATTCCGTTATCCTATGTTTAGGTATAAAGTCAAGTTTCTTGTATTATTTAGCGATTTAGCTATCGATATCGAAATGCTTCAAATCTTTAGTTTAACATATTTAAGTTAAATTACCTTCTTTAACCTACCGATGGTGACACGAAGCCATGGCGGCATAACGGCAGTGCATTTAGAAGAATTCCATAATCTTATATTTAGGTATAAAGTCGATTTTCTTGTATATACTCACTTAGCAATAGATATCGAAATGCTTCAAAACATTTGCTTAACATATTTAAGTTAATTAACCCTCTTTTTTATACTGAAGTCTACAAAAGCCTTAACGGCATAACGGCAGTGCATGTAGAAGAATTCCGTTATCCTTTATTCAGGTATAAAGTCGATATTGTTGTACATACACATTTAGCAATCGATATCGAAATGCTTCAAATCATTAGTTTTACATTTTCAAGTTATTTATAATAAACCTTCTTTAACGCACTGAAGTTTACATAAAGCCTTAACGGTATAACTGCAGTGCATTTAAAAGAATTCTGTAATCTTATATTTAGGTACAAAGTCGATTTTCTTGTATTTACATATTTAGCAATCGATATCGAAATTCTTCAAATCATAAGTTTAACATATTTAAGTTAATTATTCCTCTCTATCTTACTGAAGTCTATATAAAGCCTTAACGGCATAACGGCAGTGCGTTTAGAATAATTCCGTTATCTTATATTTAGGTATAAATTCGATTTTCTTTTATATACACATTTAGCAAGCGATATCGAAATGCTTCAAATCATTAGTTTAACATATTTAAGTTAATTAACCTTCTTTAACGTATTGAAGTTGATATAAAGCCATGGCGGCATAACGACAGCACATTTGGAAAAATTCCGTAAACTTATATTTAGGTATAAAGTCGATTTTCTTGTATATACACATTTACCTATCGATATCGAAATGCTTCAAATCATTAGTTTAACATATAAAGTTAATAAACATTTTTTAGCTGAATGAGGTCTACATAAAGCCTTAACGGTATAACAGCAGTGCATTTAGAAGAAATCCGTAATGTTATAATTTTATATTTAGGTATAAAGTCGATTTTGTTGTATTTAGACATTTAGCAGTCGATATCGAAATGCTTTAAACCATTAGTTTAACATATTTAAAATAATTAACCTTCTTTAACGTATTGTAGTTGATACAAACCATGGCGGCATAACGACAGTACATTTGGAAGAATTCCGTAATATTATATTTAGGTATATGTAAAGTCGATTTTCTTGTATATACACATTTAGCAATCGATATCGAAATGCTTCAAATCATTAGTTTTACAGTTTCAAGTTATTTATAATAAACCTTCTTTAACACACTGAAGTCTACATAAAGCCTTAACGGTATAACTGCAGTGCTTTTAGAAGAATTCCGTAATCTTATATTAAGGTAAAAAGTCGATTTTCTTGTATTTACATATTTAGCAATCGATATCGAAATGCTTCAAATCACTAGTTTAACATATTTTGGTTAATTAACCATCTTTATAGTATTGAAGGTGAGATAAAGCCATGGCGGCATAACGACAGTAATTTGGAAGAATACCGTAATCTTATATTTAGGTATAAAGTCGATTTTCTTGTATATATGCATTTAGAAATCGATATCGAAATGCTTCAAATAATTAGTTTAACATATTTAAGTTAACAGACCTTCTTTAACGAACTGAAGTTGACATAAAGCAATGGCGGATTAACGGCAGTGCATTTGGAAGAATTCCGTTATCCTATGTTTAGTTATAAAGTCAAGTTTCTTGTACTAGCACATTTAGCAATCGATATCGAAATGCTTCAAATAATTAGTTTACCATATTTAAGTTAAATTACCTTCTTCAACTTACTGAAGGTGACATGAAGCCATGGCGGCATAACGGCAGTGCATGTAGAAGAATTCCGTAATTTTATATTTAGGTATAAAATCGATTTGTTGTATATACACATCGAGCAATCGATATCGAAATGCTTCAAATCATTAGTTTAACATATTTAAGTTAGTTAACCCTATTTATCTTCCTAAAGTCTACATCAAGCCTTAACGGCATAACGGCAGTGCATTTAGAAGAATTACGTAATCTTATATTTAGGTATAATCTTATATTTAGATATAAAGTCGATATATATATCGAAATGTTTCAAATCATTATTTTAACATATTTAAGTTAATAAACTTTCTTCAAAGAACTGAAGTTGGCATAAAATCATGGCGGCACAACGGCAGTGCATGTAGAAGAATTCCGTTATCTTATATTTAGGTATAAAGTCGATTTTCTTGTATATACACATTTAGCAATCGATATCGAAATGCTTCAAATCATTAGTTTAACATATTTAAGTTAATTAACCTTCTTTATCTTACTGAAGTTTACATGAAGCCATAACGGCATAACGGCAGTGCATTTGGAAGAACTCCGTAGTCTTATACTTAGGCATAAAGTCGATTTTCTTGTACATACACATTTTGCAATCGATATCGAAATGCTTCAAATAACTGGTTTAGCATATTTAAGTTAATTAACCTTCTTTATCTTACTGATGTTTACATAAAGCCATAACGGCATAACGGCAGTATATTTATATGAATTCCGTTAGCTTATATTAAGGTATAAAGTCGATTTTTTTGTACATACACATTTAGCAATCGTTATCGAAATGCTTCAAATCATTAGTTTAACATATTTAAGTTAATTAACCCTATTTATCTTCCTGAAGTGTACATCAAGCCTTAACGGAATAACGGCAGCGCATTTAGAAGAATTACGTAATCTTATATTTAGGTATAATCTTATATTTAGATATAAAGTCGATATATATATCGAAATGTTTCAAATCATTATTTTAACATATTAAAGTTAATAAACCTTCTTTAACGCACTGAAGTCTACATAAAGCCTTAACGGTATAACTGCAGTGCATTTAGAAGAATTCCGTAATCTTATATTAAGGTATAAAGTCGATTTTCTTGTATTTACATATTTAGCAATCGATATCGAAATACTTCAACTCATTAGTTTTACATATTTAAGTTAATAAACTTTCTTCGAAGAACTCAAGTTGGCATAAAATCATGGCGGCATAACGGCAGTGCATGTAGAAGAATTCCGTTATCTTATATTTAAGTATAAAGTCGATTTTCTTGTATATACACATTTAGTAATCGATATCGAAATGCTTCAAATCATTAGTTTAACATACTTAAGTTAATTATCCTTATTTTTCTTACTGAAGTTTACATGAAGCCATAACGGTATAACGGCAGTGCATTTGGAAGAATTCCGTAATCTTATAATTAGGAATAAAGTCGATTTTTGTATATACACATTTAGCAATCGATATCGAGATGGTTCAACTCATTAGTTTAACATATTCAAGTTAATAAACTTTCTTCAAAGAACTGAAGTTGGCATAAAATCATGGCGGCATAACGGCAGTGCAGTTAGAAGAATTCCATAAACTTATATTTAGGTATAAAATCGATTTTCTTGTATATATGCATTAAGCAATCGATATCGAAATGCTTCAAATAACTGGTTTAACATATTTAAGTTAATAAACCTTCTTTAACGAACTGAAGTTAATATAAAGCCATAACGGCATACCGGCAGTGCGTTTGGAAGAATTCCGTAGTCTTATATTTAGGTATAAAGTCGATTTTGTTGCACATACACATTTAGCAATCGATATCGAAATGCTTCAAATCATTAGTTTAACATATTTAAAATAATTAATCTTCTTTAACGTATTGAAGGTGATACAAAGCCATGGCGGCATAACGACAGTACATTTGGAACAATTCCGTAATCTTATATTTAGGTATAAAGTCGATTTTCTTGTATTTACACATTAAGCAATCGATATCGAAATGCTTCACGGCATTAGTTTAAAAGATTTAAGTTAATTAATCCTCTTTATCTTACTGAAGTCTACAAAAGCTTTACGGCATAACGGCAGTGCATTTGGAAGAGTTCCGTAATCTTATATTTGGTATAAAGTCGATTTTGTTCAACATACGCATTTAGCAATCGATATCGAAATGCTTCAAATCATTAGTTTGACATATTTAAGTTAACAAACCTTCTTTAACGAACTGAAGTTGACATAAAGCCATGGCGGATTAACGGCAATGCATTTGGAAGAATTCCGTTATCCTATGTTTAAGTATAAAGTCGATTTTCTTGTATATACTCATTTAGCAATAGATATCGAAATGCTTCAAATCTTTAGTTTAACATGTTTAAGTTAAATTACCTTCTTTAGCCTACCGATGGTGACATGAAGCCATGGCGGCATAACGGCAGTGCATTTAGAAGAATTCCATAATCTTATATTTAGGTATAAAGTCGATTTTCTTGTATATACTCACTTAGTAATAGATATCGAAATGCTTCAAAACATTTGTTTAATATATTTAAGTTAATTAACCCTCTTTTTCATACTGAAGTCTACAAAAGCCTTAACGGCATAACGGCAGTGCATGTAGAAGAATTCCGTTATCTTTTATTCAGGTATAAAGTCGATATTGTTGTACATACACATTTAGCAATCGATATCGAAATGCTTCAAATCATTAGTTTTACATTTTCAAGTTATTTATAATAAACCTTCTTTAACGCACTGGAGGTTATATAAAGCCTTAACAGTATAACTGCAGTGCATTTAGAAGAATTACGTAATCTTATATTTAGGTACAAAGTCGATTTTCTTGTATTTACATATTTAGCAATCGATATCGAAATGCTTCAAATCATAAGATTAACATATTTAAGTTAATTATTCCCCTCTATCTTACTGAAGTCTACATAAAGCCTTAACGGCATAACGGCAGTGCGTTTAGAATAATTCCGTTATCTTATATTTAGGTATAAATTCGATTTTCTTTTATATACACATTTAGCAAGCGATATCGAAATGCTTCAAATCATTAGTTTAACATATTTAAGTTAATTAACCTTCTTTAACGTATTGAAGTTGATATAAAGCCATGTCGGCATAACGACAGCACATTTGGAAAAATTCCGTAATCTTATATTTAGGTATAAATTCGATTTTCTTGTATATACATATTTAGCTATCGATATCGAAATGCTTCAAATCATTAGTTTAACATATTAAGTTAATAAACATTTTTTAGCTTACTGAAGTCTACATAAAGCCTTAACGGTATAACGGCAGTGCATTTAGAAGAATTCCGTAATGTTATAATTTTATATTTAGTCATTAGTTTAACATATTTAAGTTAATAAACCTTCTTTAACGCACTGAAGTCTACATAAAGCCTTAACGGTATAACAGCATTGAATTTAGAAGAATTCCGTTATCTTATATTTAGGTATAAATTCGACTTTCTTGTATATATTCATTTAGCAAGCCTTAACGGTATAACAGCATTGAATTTAGAAGAATTCCGTTATCTTATATTTAGGTATAAATTCGACTTTCTTGTATATATTCATTTAGCAAGCGATATCAAAATGCTGCAAACCATTAGTCTAACATATTTAAAAAAAATTAACCTTCTTTAACGTGTTGAAGTTGGTACAAAGCCTTGGCGGCATAATGACAGTACATTTGGAAGAATTCCGTAATCTTTTAGTTAGGTATAAAGTCGATTTTCTTGTATATACACATTTAGCAATCGATATCGAAATGCTTCA
>JAPZAG010001656.1:0-28039 GCA_027475135.1 Bactrocera correcta | reverse complement strand
TAATTCCGTAGTTTATATGTAGGCATAAAGTCGATTTTCTTTTTTATACACATTTAGTAATCGATATCGAAATGCTTCAAATCATTAGTTTAACATATTTAAGTTAATTAACTTTCTTTAACGATCGGAAGTTGGCATAAAGCCATGGCGGCATAACGGCAGTGCATTTAGAAGAATTCCGTAATCTTTTATTTAGGTATAAAGTCGATTTTCTTGTATATACACATTTAGCAATCGATATCGAGATGGTTCAACTCATTAGTTTAACATATTTAAGTTAATTTACCTTCTTTTTCTTACTGAAGTTTACGTAAAGCCATGGCGGCATAACGGCACTGCATTTGGAAGAATTCCGTAGTCTTATTTGTAGGCATAAAGTCGATTTTGTTGTATATACGAATTTAGCAATCGATATCGAAATGCTTCAAATAACTGGTTAAGCATATTTAGATTAATTAACCTTCTTTATCTTACTGAAGTTTAGATAGAGCCATAACGGCATAACGGCAGTATATTTGGGTGAATTCCTTAAACTTATATTTAGCTATAAGATCGATTCTCTTGTATATACACATTTAGCAATCGATAACGAAATGCTTCAAATCATTAGTTTAACATATTTTAGTTAATTAACCTTCTTTATCTGACTGAAGTTTACATAAAGCCCTAACGGTATAACGCCAGTGCATTTGGAAGAATTTCGTAAACATATATTTAGGTATAATGTCGATTTTGTTGTATATACACATTTAGCAATCGATATCGAGATACTTCAAATCATTAGTTTAACATATTTAAGTTAATAAACCTTCTTTAACGATCTGAAGTTGGTTAAAGCCATGGCGGCATAACGGCACTGCATTTGGAAGAATTCCGTAGTCTTATATGTAGGCATAATGTCGATATTGTTGTATATACAAATTGTAGCATTAGTTTAACATATTTAAGTGAACTAACCTAGAGTGTTTTCATCCATCCGGACAACATGACCTAGCCAGCGTAGCCGCTGTCTTTTAATTCGCTGAACTATGTCAATGTCGTCGTATATCTCGTACAGCTCATCGTTCCATCGAATGCGATATTCGCCGTGGCCAACGCGCAAAGGACCATAAATCTTTCGCAGAACCTTTCTCTCGAAAACTCTTAAGTTCGACTCATCGGTTGTTGTCATCGTCCAGGCCTCTGCACCGTATAGCAGGACGGGAATTATGAGCGACTTATAGAGTTTGGTTTTTGTTCGTCGAGAGAGGACTTTACTTTTCAATTGCCTACTCAGTCCGAAGTAGCACCTGTTGGCAAGAGTAATCCTGCGTTGGATTTCCAGGCTGACATTGTTGGTGGTGTTTAAGCTGGTTCCAAGATAGACGAAATTATCTACAACTTCAAAGTTATGACTGTCAACAGTGACGTGGGAGCCAAGTCGCGAGTGCGACGACTGTTTGTTTGATGACAGGAGATATTTCGTCTTGCCCTCGTTCACTGCCAGACCCACTTGTGTTGCTTCCTTGTTAAGTCTGGAGAAAGCAGAACTAACGGCGCGGGTGTTGAGGCCGATTATATCAATATCATCGGCATACGCTAGTAGCTGTACACTCTTATAAAAGATTGTACCTGCTCGATTCAGTTCTGCAGCTCGAATAATTTTCTCCAGAAGAAGATTGAAAAAGTCGCACGATAGGGAGTCGCCTTGTGTGAAACCTCGTTTGGTATCGAACGGCTCGGAGAGGTCCTTCCCGATCCTGACGGAGCCTTGAGTGTTGCTCAGCGTCAGTTTACACAGCCGTATTAGTCTTGCGGGGATACCGAATTCAGACATCGCGGCATAAAGGCAGCTCCTTTTCGTGCTGTCGAAAGCAACTTTGGAATCGACGAAGAGGTGGTGTGTGTCGATTCTTCTTTCACGGGTCTTTTCCAAGATTTGGCGCATGGTGAATATCTGGTCGGTTGTTGATTTACCAGGTCTAAAGCCACACTGATAAGGTCCAATCAGTTTGTTGACGGTGGGCTTTAATCTTTCACACAATACGCTCGACAGAACCTTATATGCGATGTTGAGGAGGCTAATCCCACGGTAGTTGGCGCTGATTGTGGGGTCTCTTTTTTTATGTATTGGGCATAGCACACTTAAATTCCAATCGTTGGGCATGCTTTTGTCCGACCATATTTTACAAAGAAACTGATGCATGCTCCTTACCAGTTCTTCGCCGCCGTGTTTGAATAGCTCGGCCGGCAATCCGTCGGCCCCTGCCGCTTTGTTGTTCTTTAGGCGGGCAATTGCTATTCGAACCTCTTCATGGTCGGGCAATGGAACGGTTGCTCCATCGTCATCGATTGGGGAAGGGGGGGGGGTTCAGCAGGCTGCAGAAGTGTTCCCTCCATAATTTAAGTATGCTCTGGGCATCGGTTACTAGATCACCTTTGGGGGTTCTACAAGAGTATGCTCCGGTCTTGAAACCTTCTGTAAGTCGCCGCATCTTTTCGTAGAATTTTCGAGCATTACCCCTGTCGGCCAGCTTATCAAGCTCTTCGTACTCACGCATTTCGGCATCTTTCTTTTTCTGTCTACAAATGCGTCTTGCTTCCCTCTTCAACTCTCGGTATCTATCCCATCCCGCACGTGTTGTGGTCGATTGTAACGTTGCGAGGTAGGCAGCCTGTTTTCTCTCCGCTGCGACACGGCACTCCTCGTCGTACCAGCTGTTCTTTTGCACTTTCCGAAAACCAATGGTTTCGGTTGCAGCTGTACGTAAGGAGTTTGAGATGCCATCCCACAGTTCCCTTTTACCGAGTTGTTGAAGAGTGCTCTCAGAGAGCAGGAGTGCAAGCCGAGTAGAAAATCGTTCGGCTGTCTGTTGTGATTGCAGCTTCTCGACGTCGAACCTTCCTTGTGTTTGTTGGTGTGCGTTTTTTGCTGCACAGAGGCGGGTGCGAATTTTGGCTGCAACCATATAGTGGTCCGAGTCGATGTTAGGACCTCGGAGCGCACGCACATCTAAAACACTGGAGACGTGTCTTCCGTCTATCACAACATGATCGATCTGGTTGGTGGTTTTTCGATCCGAAGACTGCCAGGTAGCTTGATGAATCTTCTTATGCTGGAATCTAGTACTACAGATAACCATATTTCGGGCCCCGGCGAAGTCGATCAGCCTCAACCCATTTGGGGATGTTTCCTCGTGGAGGTTGAATTTACCGACCGTAGTGCCAAAGATACCTTCTTTGCCCACCCTGGCGTTAAAGTCGCCAAGCACGATTTTGACATCGTGGCGGGGGCATCTCTCATAAGTGCGCTTCAAGCACTCATAAAAGGCATCTTTGGTCACATCGTCCTTCTCTTCCGTCGGGGCGTGGGCGCAAATCAGCGATATGTTGAAGAACCTCGCTTTGATGCGAATTGTGGCTAGACGTTCATTCATAGGAGTGAATGATAGTACTCGGCGACGGAGTCTCTCTCCCACCACAAATCCAACACCAAACTTGCGCTCCTTTATATGGCCACTGTAGTAAATGCCACAAGGACCTACTTGTCTCTGTCCTTGTCCCGTCCATCGCATTTCTTGGACGGCGGTGATGTCAGCCTTTATCTTTACGAGGACATCTACCAGCTGGGCAGCGGCACCTTCCCAATTAAGGGACCGGACATTCCAGGTGCATGCCCTCAAATCATAGTCCTTATTTCGTTTGCCATGGTCGTCATCAAAAGGGAGGGCTCTCATCCGAGGCTGTTTTTGCTTTTTCATTGGGGGTGTTTTTTTACGTGGCGGGTCCCAAACCCAGCGCACAACCCTATGCAGGGGTGTTTCGCCTTCTCACTTTAGCTCGCCTTCAAAAGGATGTTCTTAGGCTAACCAGAGGATACTTGGTCAAAGACCGGAAGTCGTGAGCTGCTTGAGTCATATGTAAAAGAATCGTTTCTGGCCACTCCCAAGTGAATGGCGATCAGAGAACTTTCCTCACTTGCGTGAACTTCTACACATGACTCCATCCTCCAAATCATTAGTTTAACATATTTAAGTTAATTAACCTTCTTTAACGCACTGACGTCTTCATAAAGCCTTAACGGTATAACTGCAGTGCATTTAGAAGAATTCCGTATTTTTATATTTAGGTATAAGTCGATTTTCTTGTATTTACATATTTAGCTATCGATATCGAAATGCTTCAAATCATTAGTTTAACATATTAAGTTAATAAACATTTTTTAGCATACTGAAGTCTACATAAAGACTTAACGGTATAACGGCAGTGCATTTAGAAGAATTCCGTATTGCTATAATTTTATATTTAGGTAAAAAGTCGATTTTCTTGTATATACGCATTTAGCTATCGATATCGAAATGCTCCAAATCATTCGTTTAACATATTTAAGTTAGTTAACCTTCTTTAACGTAATGAAGGTGATATAAAGCCATGGCGGCATAACGAAAGCGCATTTAGAAGAATTCCGTAATCTTATATTTAGGTATAAAGTCGATTTTGTTGTATATACGCATTTAGCAATCGATATCGAAATGCTTCAAATCATTAGTTTAAAGTATTTAAGTTAATTAACCTTCTTTAACGTATTGAAGTTTATATAAAGCCATGGCGGCATAGTGACAGTGCATTTAGAAGAATTCCGTAATTTTATATTTAGGTATAAAGCCGATTTTGTTGTATATACGCATTTATCAATCGATATCGAAATGCCTCAAATCATTAGTTGAACATATTTAAGTTAATTAACCTTCTTTAACGTATTGAAGTTTATATAAAGCCATGGCGGCATAGCGACAGTGCATTTAGAAGAATTCCGTAGTCTTATATTTACGTATAAAGTCGATTTTCTTGTATATACACATTTAGCAAACGATATCGAAATGCTTCAAATCATTAGTTTAACATATTTAAGTTAATAAACCTTCTTTAACGAACGGAAGTTGGCTTAAAGCCATGTATCGGAGACACATTTTACGTCACAAACCTATTTTAAAATTAAAAATTATGAAACTTACCATACAATTCATCCTAGCAATTGCGCCCGTGGCGGAAGCGCAATTCTAATCAAAAGTACAATCAAACATTTTGAGGAAGAAAAACTTTCAACTGATAAGTTTCAAGCTACAACAGTGACTATTTACGGAGTTAAAAGTCCACTCTCACTTACCTCTGTGTACAGTCCTCCAAGGCATCAAATCCAATTTGAAGAGTACCAAAACTTAATAAACAGACACAGGTATAGATTCATAATGGGTGGAGATTTCAACGCAAAGAACACGCACTGGGGCTCAAGGCTTACGACTACAAAGGGGAGAGAACTCTATAAAGCACTGCAGTCAACCGGAAGTTACGCATTCTCGACGAACATACCATCATATTGGCCATCAGATAATCAAAAGATTCCAGACCTGATAGATTTTTTCATTGTTGGCAAAATATCCCGGAATTATTTGTCGATCCATCAGGGTTATGATCTTAACTCGGATCATTCCCCAATCTATTTAAGCTATAGTGAAACCGTCATCTTTAAAGACAAAACAGCGGCCTTATACAATAAACGTACAGACTGGGAATATTTTAGAACAATGATGGAATGTTACGAAAGTAAGTATGACTCTATATTAAATATAGACCAGATGGAATCTGAAATTTTACACTTTACAACAAGTATACAACACGCAGCTTGGAAAAGTACACCGGAATTAAAGGAAATTGCTGTAAACTCTCAATATCCTAATAATATAAGGGAAACTATTAAATTAAAGAGAAAGCTACGACGTAAGTGGCATCAAACTCGTTGCCCAGCTGATAAATCTATTTTAAATAAAGTCTCTAAAGATCATAAATCGGAAAATTAAGAGGTTCAAAAATGAAAGTTTCACAAAATATCTTCGTTCCCTAAGCAATGGAAAAAATTCCGACTACTCTCTTTGGAAAAGCTGTAAAAGACTACAAACACCAGAATCTCAAGTATGTCCCATTAAAATAAGTGCTGATAGCTGGGCCAGAGACGATTCAAAAAAAGCAGAAGTATTTTCGGATTATTTAGCAAAAATATTCTCCCCATATGAAACACACGTTGATTATCCTACTGCTTCCAGTCAAGAGAACGAAAAAATTCCATGTTGCACAAGCAGTGAGCTAAGTGAGGAAATCAAAAACCTTATAAAACAAAAAATCCCCCGGTTACGACCTGATTACTGCCGAGGTTCTAAAACAACTTCCTCAAATAAGTGTAGTAAAAATTACCAACATTATTAACGCAGCTTTTCATCTTAAATACGTGCCAACTTATTGGAAAATTGCTGAAATTATCATGATTCCAAAGCCAGGAAAACCAGGATATGATGTATCATCTTACAGGCCCATATCACTTCTACCGATAATATCGAAGCTATTTGAGAAAATTCTCATAAAACGTATCAATAAAATCATTGAACGAAAAACCATAATTCCAGCGCATCAATTTGGGTTTCGAGCCAACCATTCTACGATTGATCAAATCCACAGGATAACACACGTTATTGAAAAAGCCTTTGAGGAAAAAAAATTCTGTTCTGCCGTGTTTTTGGATGTTGCAAAAGCGTTTGATAAAGTTTGTCACAAAGGACTGCTTTCGAAACTGAAACTAATTTTACCGAAACAGTATTATGACATCATAAAATCGTATTTATCTGATCGCTACTTTCGCGTTAAACAAGGGGACAAATATTCTGATCTTAGGGAAATAAAAGCAGGAGTTCCACAAGGTAGTGTGTTGGGCCCTCTTCTTTATATTCTATTCACGCACGACCTGCCAATAGACTGCAATTATACAACAGCCACATTCGCAGATGATACCGCGTTGCTTGCTGTTGGTAGTAGTGAACACGAGTCCACTAATAATCTCCAAAAAGCTGTAAATAAAGTCGTACAATGGCAAAGAAATGGCAGATAAAGCTGAATGAAGCTAAGTCTGTACACATTGTTTTCACATACAACAAGATACAGTACTTACCAATTTTCATAGACGGTGCTCGAATACCGTACTTTAATTCCGCTAAATACTTAGGAATGACGCTTGACACTAAGCTACGGTGGAAAGTTCATGTAAAAAACAAACGTAAGGAGCTGGACATGCGACTCAAAAATTACAATTGGTTAATCGGTAACAAATCAGTGTTATCCATCGAAAATAAGTTACTTATCTATAAACAAATAATCCGACCGATATGGAGCTATGGTGCACAACTCTGGGGATGTACTAACGCAAACAATAAGAAAGTCATCCAACAATTTCAAAACAAAGTACTAAGACTAATTGTCAAAGCGCCTTGGTATTGTAGATGTGCTGATATAGAGCGTGATCTAGGCGTAAACTCGGTTAATGCAGAAATATCTAAAATTGCAACAGCGCATAGTGCAAGATTGCTACAGCACTGTAACGAAGAAGTAGCTATGTTAACTTCTGGAGATGGTCCACCAAGACGACTCAAACGCCTCAAACCCAGCGATCTTTTAAATTAGCCAATACTCTTATAGTAGTTTTGTGATTTTGTAATTAAATGTCTAAGTCATATTCAAGTTGCTTGTTAGTCCTGTATTTTATTTGAACTAGTTGCAATGTATGAACAAAATAAACAAAAAAAAAAATTAGTTTAACATATTTAATTTAATTAACCCTCTTTATCTTACTGAAGTCTACAAACGCCTTAACGGCATAGGGGCAAAGCATTTAGAAGAATTACGTAATCTTATATTTAGGTATTAAGTCGATTTTCTTGTATATACTCATTTAGCAATCAATATCGAAATGCTTCAAATCATTAGTATAACAAATTTAAGTTAATTAACCTTCTTTAACGTATTGAAGTTGATATACACAGATACAGTACATTTGGAAGAATTCCGTAATCTTATATTTAGGTATAAAGTCGATTTTGTTGTATATATGCATTTAGCAGAAGATTTCGAAAATCTTCAAATCATTAGTTTAACATATTTAAGTTAAATAAGCTTCTTTAACGTATTGAAGGTGATATAAAGCCATGGCGTCATAACGACAGTACATTTGGAAGAATCCCGTAATCTTATATTTAGGTATAAATTTGACTTTCTTGTATATACTCATTTAGCAGGCGATGCCAAAATGCTTCAAACCATTAGTTTAACATATTTAAAATAATTAAACTTCTTTAACGTATTGAAGTTGATACAAAGCCATGGCGGCATAACGACAGTACATTTGGAAGAATTCCGTAATCTATATTTAGGTATAAAGTCGATTTTCTTGTATATCGTATTCAGCAATCCATATCGAAATGCTTCATATCATTAGTTTAACATATTTAAGTTAATAAACCTTCTTTAACGCACTGAAGTCTACATAAAGCCTTAACGGCATAACGGCGGTGCATTTAGAAGAATTCAGTTATCTTATATTTAGGTATAAATTCGATTTTCTTGTATATACACATTTAGCAAGCGATATCGAAATGCTTCAAATCCTTAGTTTAACATATTTAAGTTAATTAACCTTCTTTAACGTATTGAAGTTGATAAAGAGCCATGGCGGCATAACGACAGTACATTTGGAAGAATTCCGTAGTCTTATATTTAGGTATAAAGTCGATTTTCTGGTATATATGCATTAAGCAATCGATATCGAAATGCTTCAAATAACTGGTTTAACATATTTAAGTTAATAAACCTTCTTTAACGAACTGAAGTTAATATAAAGCCATAACGGCATAACGGCAGTGCATTTAGAAGAATTACGTAATCTTATATTTAGGTATGAATTCGATTTTCTTGTATATACTCATTTAGCAATCGATATCGAAATGCGTCAAATCTTTAGTTTAACATATTTTAGTTAATAAAGCTTCTTTAACGCCTGAAGTTAACATAAAAGCCATGGCGCCATAACGGCAGTGCATGTAGAAGAATTCCGTAATCCTATATTTAGGTATGTAGTCGATTTTCTTGGATTTACACATTTAGCAATCGATATCGAAAATCTTCAAATAGCTGGTTTAGCATATTTAGGTTAATTAACCTTCTTTATCGTACTGAAGTTTAAATAAAGCCATAACGGCATAACGGCAGTATATTTGGGTGAATTCCGTAATCTTTTATTTACGTATAAAATCGATTTTCTTGTATATACACATTAAGCAATCGATATCGAAATGCTTCAACTCATTAGTTTAACATATTTAAGTTAATAAACCTTCTTTAACGATCTGAAGTTGGCATACGGCACTGGATGTAGAAGAATTCCCTAATCTTATATTTAGGTATAAAGTCGATTTTCTTGTATATACACATTGAGCTATCGAAATGCTTTAAATCATTTGTTTAACATTATAAGTTAATAAACATTTTTTAGCTTACTGAAGTCTACATAAAGGCTTAACGGTATAATGGCAGTACATTTAGAAGAATTCCGTAATGTTATAATTATATATTTAGGTATAAGGTCGACTTTCTTGTATTTGCACATTTAGCAATCGATATCGAATTGCTTCAAACCATTAGTTTAACATATTTAAAATAATTAACCTTCTTTAACGTTTTGAAGGTGATACAAAGCCATGGCGGCATAACGACAGTACATTTGGAAGAGCTCCGTAACCTTATATTTAGTTATAAAGTCGATTTTGTTGTATATACGTATTTAGCAATCGATAACGAAATGCCTCAAGTCATTAGTTTAACATATTTAAGTTAACATATTTAAGTAAACATATTTAAGTTAATTAACCTTCTTTATCTTACTGAAGTTTACATAAAGCCATAACGGTATAACGGCAGTGCATTTGGAAGAATTCCGTAAACTTATACTTAGGTATAAAGTCGAATTTGTTGTATATACACATTTAGCAATCGATATCGAGATGCTCCAACTCACTAGTTTAACATATTTAAGTTAATAAACCTTCTTTAAAGAACTGAGGTTGGCATAAAGCCATGGCGGCATAACGGCAGTGCATTTAGAAGAATTCTGTAATCTTATGTTTTGGTATAAAGTCGATTTTCTTGTATATACACATTTAGCAATCGATATCGAAATGCTTTCAAATCATTAGTTTAACATATTTAAGTTAATAAACGTTCTTTAACGCACTGAAGTCTACATAAAGCCTTAGCGGTATAACTGCAGTGCATTCAGAAGAATTCCGTAATTTTCTATTTAGGTAAAAAGTCGATTTTCTTGTATTTACATATTTAGGAATCAATATCGAAATGTTTCAAATCATTAGACTAACAAATTTAAGCTAATTAACCCTCTCTATCTTACTGAAGTCTACATAAAGCCTTAACGGCATAACGGCAGCGCATATAGAAGAATTCCGTAATCTTTTATTTAGGTATAAATTCGATTTTCTTGTATATACTCATTTAGCAATCGATATCGAGATGCTCCAACTCATTAGTTTAACATATTTAAGTTAATAAACCTCTTTAACGAACTGAGGTTGGCATAAAGCAATGGCGGCATAACGGCAGTGCATTTAGAAGAATTCTGTAATCTTATGTTTTGGTATAAAGTCGATTTTGTTATATATACACATTTAGCAATCGATATCGAAATATTTCTAATCATTAGTTTAACAGATTTAAGTTAATAAACGTTCTTTAACGCACTGAAGTCTACATAAAGATTTAACGGTATAACGGCAGTGCATTTAGAAGAATTCCGTTATCTTATATTTAGGTATAAATACGATCTTCTTGTATATACACATTTAGCAAGCGATATCGAAATGCTTCAACTCATTAGCTTAACATATTTAAGTTAATAAACCTTCTTTAACGATCTGAAGTTGGCATATAGCCACGGCGGTATTACGGCAGTGCATGTAGAAGGATTTCGTAATCTTTAATTTAGGTATAAAGTCGATTTTGTTGTATTTACACATTTAGCAATCGATATCGAGATGCTTCAACTCATTAGCTTAACATATTTAAGTTAGTAAACCTGATTTTCTTGTATATACAAGCGATATCGAAATGCTTCAAATCATTAGTTTAACATATTTAAGTTAATTAACCTTCTTTAACGTATTGAAGTTGATCTAAAGCCATGGCGGCATAACGGCAGTGCATTTAGAAGAATTCCGTAATCTTATATTTAGGTATAAAGTCGATTTTGTTGTATATACACATTTAGTTAGCAATCGATATCGAGATGCTTCAACTCATTAGCTTAACATATTTAAGTTAATAAACCTTCTTTAACGATCTGAGGTTGGCATATAGCCACGGCGGCATTACGGCAGTGCATGTAGAAGAATTCCGTAATCTTTTATTTTGGTATAAAGTCGATTTTCTTTTATATACACATTTAGATATCGATATCGAAATGCTTCAAATCATTAGTTTAACATATTAAGTTAATAAACATTTTTTAGCTTACTGAAGTCTACATAAAGCCTTAACGGTATAACGGCAGTGCATTTAGAATAATCCCGTTATCTTATATTTAGGTATAAATTCGATTTTCTTGTGTATACACATTTAGCAAGCGATATCGAAATGCTTCAAATCATTAGTTTAACATATTTAAGTTAATTAACGTTCTTTAACGTATTGAAGGTGATATAAAGCCATGGCTGCATAACGACAGTGCATGTAGAAGAATTCCGTAATCTTATATTTAAGTATATAGGCGATTTTCTTGTATATACACATTTAGCAAGCGATATCGAAATGCTTCAAATCATTAGTTTAACATATTTAAGTTAATTAACCTTCTTTAACGTATTGAAGTTGATATAAAGCCATAGCGGCATAACGGCAGTGCAATTAGAAGAATTGCGTAATCTTATATTTAGGTATAAAGTCGATTTTCTTGTATATACACATTTAGCAAGCGATATCGAAATGCTTCAAATCATTAGTTTAACATATTTAAGTAATTAACCTCTCTATCTTACTGAAGTCTGCATAAAGCCTTAAAAGCATAACGGCAGTGCATTTAAAAGAATTCCGTTATCTTATATTTAGGTATAAAGTCGATTTTGTTGTATATACACATTTAGCATGCGATATCGAAATGCTTCAAATCATTAGTTTAACATATTTAAGTTAATTAACCTTCTTTAACGCATTGAAGTTGATATAAAGCCATGGCGGCATAACGGCAGTGCATTTAGAAGAATTCCGTAATCTTATATTTAGGTATAAAGTCGATTTTCTTGTATATACACATTTTGCAAGCGATATCGAAATGCTTCAAATCATTAGTTTAACATATTTAAGTTAATTAACCTTCTTTAACGTATTGAACTTGATATAAAGCCATAGCGGCATAACGGCAGTGCATTTGGAAGAATTTCGTATAAAGTCGATTTTGTTGTATATACACATTTAGCAAGCGATATCGAAATGCTTCAAATCATTAGTTTAACATATTTAAGTAAATAAACCTTCTTTAACGAACTGAAGTTGGCAAAAAGCCATGGCGGTATAACGGCAGTGCACGTAGAAGAATTCCGTTATCTTATATTTAGGTATAAAGTCGATTTTCTTGTAAATACACATTTAGCAAGCGATATCGAAATGCTTCAAATCATTAGTTTAACATATTTAATTTAATAAACCTTCTTTAACGAACTGAAGTTGGCATAAAGCCATGGCGGTATAACGGCAGTGCATGTAGAAGAATTCCGTTATCTTATATTTAGGTATAAAGTCGATTTTCTTGTATATACAATTTAGCAAGCGATATCGAAATGCTTCAAATCATTAGTTTAACATATTTAATTTAATTAACCTTCTTTAACGTATTGAAGTTGATATAAAGCCTTAGCGGCATAACGGCAGTGCATTTAGAAGCATTCCGTAATGTTATATTTAGGAATAAAGTCGATTTTGTTGTATATACACATTTAGCAAACGATATGGAAATGCTTCAAATGATTAGTTTAACATATTTAAGATAATTAATCTTCTTTAACGTATTGAAGTTGATATAAAGCCATGGCGGCATAACGGCAGTGCATTTAGAAGAATCCCATTATCTTATATTTAGGTATAAAATTCGATTTTCTTGTATATACACATTTAGCAAGCGATATCGAAATGCTTCAAATCATTAGTTTAACATATTTAGAATAACTAACCTTCTTTAACGTATTGAAGTTGATATAAAGCTATGGCGGCATAACGGCAGTGCATTTGGAAGAATTTCGTATAAAGTCGATTTTGTTGTTTATACACATTTAGCAATCGATATCGAGATGCTTCAACTCATTAGTTTAACATATTTAAGTTAATAAACCTGCTTTATCGTATTGAAGTTGATATAAGGCCATGGCGGCATAACGGCAGTGCATTAAGAAGAATCCCGTTATCTTATATTAAGGTAAAAATTCGATTTTCTTGTATATACAAGCGATATCGAAATGCTTCAAATAATTAGTTTAACATATTTAAGTTAATTAACCTTCTTTAACGTATTGAAGTTGATATAAAGCCATGGCGGCATAACGGCAGTGCATTTAGAAGAATTCCGTAATGTTATAATTTTATATTTAGGTATAAAGTCGATTTTCTTGTATTTACACATTTAGCAATCGAGATCGAAATGCTTCGAACCACTAGTTTAACATATTTAAAATAATTAACCTTCTTTAGCGTAATGAAGGTGATATAAAGCCATGGCGGCATAACGACAGTACCTGTGGAAGAATTCCGCAATCTTATATTTAGGTATAAAGTCGATTTTCTTGTATATATACATTTCGCAATCGATATCGAAATGCTTCAGGTAACTGGCTTAACATATTTTAGCTAATAAACCTCCTTTAGCGAACTGAAGTTGACATAAAGCCATAACGGCACTGCATTTGGAAGAATTCTGTAGTCCTATATTAAGGCATAAAGTCGATTTTTCTGTATATACACGTTTTGCAGTCGATATCGAAATGCTTCAAATAACTGGTTTAGCATATTTAAGTTAATTAACCTTCTTTATCTTTCTGAAGTTTACATAAAGCCATAACGGCAGTATATTTATATGAATTCCGTTATCTTATATTTAGGTATAAAGTCGATTTTTTTGTACATACACATTTAGCAATCGATATCGAAATGCTTCAAATCATTAGTTTACATATTAAGTTAATTAACGCTCTTTATCTTACTGAAGTCTACAAAAGGCCTTAACGGCATAACGGCAGTGCATTTAGAAGAACTACGTAATCTTATATTTAGGTATGAATTCGATTTTATTGTATATACTCATTTAGCAATCGATATCGAAATGCTTCAAATCATTAGTGTAACATATTTAAGTTAAGAAACCTTCTTTAACGTATTGAAGGTGATACAAAGCCTTGGCGGCATAACGACAGTACATTTGGAAGAAATACGTAATCTTATATTTAAGTATAATGTCGATTTTCTTGTTATATACACATTAAGCAATCGATATCGAAATGCTTCAAATCATTAGTTTAACATATTTAAGTAAATTAATCCTCTTTTTCTTACTGAAGTCTACAAAAGCCTTAACGGCATAACGGCAGTGCATTTGGAAGAGTTCCGTAATCTTATATTTAGGTTTTAAGTCGATTTTGTTGTATATACGCATTTAGCAATCGACATCGAAATGCTTCAAATCATGAGTTTATCATATTTAAGATAATAACCTCTTTATTCTACTGAAGTCTACAAAAGCCTTAACGGCATAACGGCAGCGCATTTCGAAGAATTTCGTAATCTTATATTTAGGTATAAAGTTGATTTTGTTGTATATACTCATTTAGCAATCGATATCGAAATGCTTCAAATCATTAGTTTAACATATTTAAGTTAATTAAATGTATTTAACGTAATGAAGGTGATATAAAGCCATGGCACCATAACGCCAGTGCATGTAGAAGAATTCCGTAATCTTATATTTAGGTATAAAGTCGATATTCTTGTATTTACACATTTAGCAATCGATATCGAAAATCTTCAAATCATTAGTTTAACATATTTAAGTTAATTAACCTTCTTTAACGTAATGAAGGTAATATAAAGCCATGGCGGCATAACGACAGTGCATTTATAAGAATTCCGTAATCTCATATTCAGGTATAAAGTCGATTTTCTTGTATTTAGCAATCGATATCGAAAAGCTTCAAATAACTGGTTTAGCATATTTAGGTTAATTAACCTTCTTTATCTTACTGAAGTTTACATAAAGCCATAACGGCATAACGGCAGTATATATTCCGTAAACTTTTATTTAGGTATAAAATCGATTTTGTTGTAAATACACATTTAGCAATCGATATCGAAATGCTTCAAATCATTAGTTTAGCATATTTAAGTAAATTAACCTTCTTTAGCGTACTGAAATTTATATAAAGCCATAACGGCATAACGGGAGTGTATTTCGATGAATTCCGTAATCATATATTTAGATATATAGTCGACTTTCTTGTATATACTCATTTAGCAATCGATATCGAAAATCTTCAAATCATTAATATAACATATTTAAGTTAATTAACCTTCTTTAACGTAATGAAGGTGATATAAAGCCATAACGGCATAACGAGAGAGTATTTCGATGAATTCCGTAATCTTATATTTAGGTATAAAGTCGACTTTCTTGTATATACTCATTTAGCAATCTATATCGAAATGCTTCAAATCATTAGTTTAATATATTTAAGTTAATAAAGCTTCTTTAACGCACTGAAGTTAACATAAAGCCATGGCGGCATAACGGCAGTGCATGTAGAAGAATTCCGTAATCTTATATTTAGGTATAAAGTCGATTTTGTTGTATATACGCATTTAGCAATCGGTATCGAAATGCTTCAAATAACTGGTTTAACATATTTAAGTTAATAAACCTTCTTTAGCGAACTGAAGTTAACGTAAAGCCATAACGGCAGTGCATTTAGAAGAAGTCCGTCATCTTATATTTAGGTATAAAGTCGATATTCTTGTATATACACATTAAGCAATCGATATCGAAATGTTTCAAATCATTAGTTTAACATATTTAAGTTAATAAACCTTCTTTAACGAACGGATGTTGGCATTAAGCCACGGCGGCAAAACGGCAGTGCATGTAGAAGATTTCCGTAATCTTATATTTAGGTATAAAGTCGATTTTCTTGTATATACACATTTTGCAATCGATATCGAAATGCTTCAAACAACTGGTTTAGCATATTTAAGTTAACTAACCTTCTTTATCTTACTGAAGTTAACATAAAGCCATAACGGCAGTGCATTTGGAAGAATTCCGTAAACTTATATTTAGGTATAAGGTCGATTTTGTATATAATCACATTTAGCAATCGATATCGAGATGCTTCAACTCATTAGTTTAACATATTTAAGCTTATAAACCTTCTTTAACGAACTGAAGTTGGCATAAAGCCATGGCGGCATAACGGCAGTGCATGTAGAAGAATTCCGTTAGCTTATATTTAGGTATAAAGTCGATTTTCTTGTATATACACATTTAGCAATCGATATCGAGATGCTTCAAATCATTAGTTTAACATATTTAAGTTAATTAGCCTTCTTTAACGTAATTTAGGTGATATAAAGCCATAGCGGCATAACGACAGTACATTTGGAAGTATTCCGTAATCTTATGTTTAGATATAAATTCGATTTTCTTTTATATACACATTAAGCAAGCGATATCGAAATGCTTCAAATCATTAGTTTACCAAATTTCAGTTAATTAAACATCTTTATTTTGCTGAAGTCTACAAAAGCCTTAACGGCATAATGGCAGTGCATTTAGAAGAATTACATAATCTTATATTTAGGTATAAAGTCGATTTTCTTGTATATATGCATTAAGCAATCGATATCGATATGCTTCAAATCATTCCTTAACGAACGGAAGTTGGCTTAAAGCCATGGCAGCATAACGGCAGTGCATTTAGAAGAACTCCGTAATCTTATATTTATGTATAAAGTCGCTTTTCTTATATATACACATTAAGCAATCGATATTGAAATGCTTCAAATCATTAGTTTAACATATTTAATTTTATAAACCTTCTTTAACGAACGGAAGTTGGCGTAAAGCCATGGCGGCATAACGGCAGTACATATAGAAGAATTCCGTAATCTTATATTTAGGTATAAAGTCGATTTTCTTGTATATACACATTTAGCATTCGATATCGATATGCTTCAAATCATTAGTTTAACATATTTAAGTTAATTATCCTTCTTTTTCTTACTGAAGTTTACATAAAGCCATTGCGGTATAACGGCAGTGCATTTGGAAGAATTCCGTAAACTTATATTTAGGTATAAAGTCGATTTTTGTATATAAACACATTTAGCAATCGATATCGAGATGCTTCAACTCATTAGTTTAACATATTTAAGCTAATAAACCTTCTTTAACGAACTGAAGTTGGCATAAAGCCATGGCGGCATAACGGCAGTGAATGTAGAAGAATTCCGTTAGCTTATATTTAGGTATAAAGTCGATTTTCTTGTATATACACACTTAGCAGTCGATATCTAGATTCTTCAAATCATTAGTTTAACATATTTAAGTTAATTAGCCTTCTTTAACGTAATTTAGGTGATATAAAGCCATAGGGCCATAATAACAGTACATTTGGAAGTATTCCGTAATCTTATGTTTAGATATAAATTCGATTTTCTTTTATATACACATTAAGCAAGCGATATCGAAATGCTTCAAATCATTAGTTTAAACAAATTTCAGTTAATTAAACATCTTTATTTTGCTGAAGTCTACAAAAGCCTTAGCGGCATAACGGCAGTGCATTTAGAAGAATTACGTAATCTTATATTCAGGTATAAAGTCGATTTTCTTGAATATATGCATTAAGCAATCGATATCGATATGCTTCAAATCATTCGTTAACGAACGGAAGTTGGCTTAAAGCCATGGCGGCATAACGGCAGTGCATTTAGAAGAATTCCGTAATCTTATATTTATGTGTAAAGTCGATTTTCTTATATATACACATTAAGCAATCGATATCGAAATGCTTCAAATCATAGTTTAACATATTTAATTTAATAAACCTTCTTTAACGAACAGAAGTTGGCGTAAAGCCATGGCGGCATAACGGCAGTGCATTTAGAAGAATTCCGTATTCTTATATTTAGGTATAAAGTCGATTTTCTTGTATATACACATTTAGCAATCGATATCGATATGCTTCAAATCATTAGTTTAACATATTTAAGTTAATTATCCTTCTTTTTCTTGCTGAAGTTTACATAAAGCCATAGCGGTTTAACGACAGTGCATTTGGAAAAATTGCGTAATCTTATATTTAGGAATAAAGTCGATTTTTTTGTATATACACATTTAGCAATCGATATCGAGATGGTTCAACTCATTAGTTTAACATATTTAAGTTAATAAACTTTCTTTAACGATCTGAAATTTGCATATAGCCATGACGGCATAACGGCAGTGCATGTAGAAGAATTCCGTAATCTTATATTTAGGTATAAAGTCGATTTTCCTTGTATATACACATTTCACTATCGTTATCGAAATGCTTCAAATCATTAGTTTAACATATTTAGTTATTAAACCTTTTTTAGCTTACTGAAGTCTATATAAAGCCTTAACGGTATAACGCAAGTACATTTAGAAGAATTCCGTAATGTTATAGTTTTATTTTTAGGTATAAAGTCGATTTTCTTGTATTTACACATTTAGCAATCGATATCGAAATGCTTCAAACCATTAATTTAACATATTAAAAATAATTAACCTTCTTTAACGTATTGAAGGTGATATAAAGCCATGGCGGCATAACGGCAGTACATGTGGAAGAATTCCGTAATCTTATATTTAGGTATAAAGTCGATTTTCTTGTATATATATATTTCGCAATCGATATCGAAATGCTTCAGATAACTGGTTTAACATATTTCAGTTAATAAACCTCCTTTAGCGAACTGAATTTGACATATTTAGGTATAAAGTCGATTTTCTTGTATATACACATTTAGCAATCGATATCCAAATGCTTCAAATCATCAGTTTAACATATTTAAGTTAATTAACCTTCTTTATCTTACTGAAGTTTACATAAAGACATAACGGCATAACGGCAGTATATTTGGGTGACTTCCGTAATCTTTTACTTAGGTATAAAATCGATTTTCTTGTACACTACACATTTAGCAATCGATATTGAAATGCTTCAAATCATTAGTTTAGCATATTTAAGTAAGTTAAACTTCTTTAACGTACTGAAATTTATATAAAGCCTTAACGGTATAACTGCAGTGCATTTAGAAGGATTCCGTAATCTTATATTTAGCGTATAAAGTCGATTTTTTTGTATATACACATTTAGCAATCCATATCGAAATGCTTCAAATCATAAGTTTAACATATTTAAGTTAATTAACCCTCTTTATCTTACTGAAGTCTACAAAAGCCTTAACGGCATAACGACAGTGCATTTAGAAGAATTCCGTAATCTTATATTTAGGTATAAAATCGACTTTCTTGTATATACGCATTTAGTAATCGATATCGAAATGCTTCAAATAACTGGTTTATCATATTTAGGTTAATTGACCTTCTTTATCTTACCGAAGTTTACATAACGACATAACGGCAGTATATTTGGGTGAATTCCGTAATCTTTTATTTAGGTATAATATCGATTTTCTTGTACATACACATTAAGCAATCGATATCGAAATGCTTCAAATCATTAGTTTAGCATATTTAAGTAATTTAACCTTCTTTAACGTACTGAACCTTAACGGTGTAACTGCAGTGCATTTAAAAGAATTCTGTAATCTTCTATTTAGGTATAAAGTTGATTTTCTTGTATTTACATATTTAGCAATCGATTTTGAAATGCTTGAAATCATTAGTTTAACATATTTAAGTTAATTAACCCTCTTTAACGTAATGAAGGTGATATAAAGCCATGGCGGCATAACGACAGTGCATGTAGAAGAATTCCGTAATCTTATATTTAGGTATATAGTCGATTTTCTTGTATATATACATATAGCAATCGATATCGAAATCGAAAATCATTAGTTTAACATATTTAAGTTAATTAACCTTCTTTATCTTACTGAAGTTTACATAAAGCCATAACGGTATAACGGCAGAGCATTTGGAAGAATTCCGTAATCTTATATTTAGGTATAAAGTCGATTTTGTTGTATAGACACATTTAGCAATCGATATCGAGATGCTTCAACTCATTAGCTTAACATATTTAAGTTAATAAACCTTCTTTAACGATCTGAAGTTGGCATATAGCCACGGCGGCATTACGGCAGTGCATGTAGTAGAATTCTGTAATCTTATATTTAGGTATAAAGTCGATTTTTGTTGTATAAATATACGCATTTAGCAATCGATATCGAAATGCCTAAAATCATTAGTTTAACATATTTAAGTTAATTAACCTTCTTAAGCGTGTTGAAGTTGATATAAAGCCATGGCGGCATAACGACAGTACATTTGGAAGAATTCCGTAATCTTATGTTTAGGTATTAATTCGATTTTCTTGTATATACACATTTAGCAAGCGATATCGAAATGCTTCAAATCATTAGTCTAACATATTTAAGTTAATAAACGCTTTTTAGCTTTCAGTAAGTCTACATAATGCCCTAATGGCATAACGGCAGTGCATTTGGATGAATTCCGTAAACTTATATTTAGGTATAAAGTCGATTTTGTTGTATATACATATTTAGCAATCGATATCGAGATGCTTCAACTTATTAGTTTAACATAGGTAAGTTAATAAACCTTCTATAACGAACTGAAGTTGGCATAAAGCTATGGCGGCATAACGGCAGTGCATGTAGAAGAATTCCGTTATCTTATATTTAGGTATAAAGCCGATTTTCTTGTATATACACATTTAGCAATCGATACCGAAATGCTTTAAATCATTAGTTTAATATATTTAAGTTAATAAACCTTCTTTAACGCACTGAAGTCTACATAAAGCCTTATCGGTATAACTGCAGTGCATTTAGAAGAATTCCGTAATCCTATATTTAGGTATAAAGTCGATTTTCTTGTATTTACATATTTCGCAATCGATATCGAAATTCTTCAAATCATTAGTTTAACATATTTAAGTTAATAAAGCTTCTTTAACGAGCGGAAGTTTGCATAAAGGCATGGCGGCATAACGACAATACATTTGGAAGAATTCCGTAGTCTTATATTTATGTATAAAGTAGATTTTCTTGTATATACACATTAACTGTCGATATCGAAATGCTTCAAATCATTAGTTTAACATATTAAGTTAATAAACGCTTTTTAGCTTACTGAAGTCTAGATAAAGCCTAAGCAGCATAACGGCAGTGCATATAGAAGAATTCCGTAATGTTATAATGTTATATTTAGGTATAAAGTCGATTTTCTTGTATTTACACATTTAGCAATATATATCGAAATGCTTCAAATAACTGGTTTAGCATATTTAAGTTAATTAACCTTCTTTATTTTAATGAAGTTTACATAAAGCCATAACGGCATAAAGGCAGTATATTTATATGAATTCCGTTATCTTATATTTAGGTATAATGTCGATTTTGTTGTATATACGCATTTAGCAATCGATATCGAAATGCTTCAAATCATTAGTTTAACATATTTAAGTTAATTAGCCTTCTTAAGCGTAATGAAGGTGATATAAAGCCACGGCGGCATAACGACAGTGCAGGTAGAAGAGTTTCGTGATCTTATATTTAGGTATATAGTCGATTTTCCTGTATATACGCATTTAGCAATCGATATCGAAAATCTTCAAATCATTAGTTTAACATATTTAAGTTAGTTAACCTTCCTTAAGGTAATGAAGGTGATATAAAGCCATGCCGGCATAACGACAGTGCACTTAGAAGAATTCCGTATACTTATATTTAGGTATAATGTCGATTTTGTTGTACTTGCACATTTAGCAATCGATATCGAGATACTTCAAATCATTAGTTTAAAATATTTAAGTTAATTAACCTTATTTTTCTTACTGAAGTTTACGTAAAGCCATAACGGTATAACGGCAGTGCATTTGGAAGAATTCCGTAATCTTATATTTAGGTATAAAGTCGATTTTGTTGTATATACACATTAGCAATCGATATCGAGATGGTTCAACTCATTAGTTTAACATATTTAAGTAAAAAAACCTTCTTTAACGATCTGAAGTTGGCTTAAAGCCATGGCGGCATAACGGCAGTGCATTTAGAAGAATTCCGTAATCTTATATTTAGGTATAAAGTCGATTTTCTTGTATATACACATTTAGCAATCGATAACGAAATGCTTCAAATCATTAGTTTAAAATATTTAAGTTAATTAACCTTCTACGGCAGTGCATTTAGAATAATTCCGTAATCTTATATTTAGGTATAATGTCGATTTTGTTGTATATACACATTAGCAATCGATATCGAGATGGTTCAACTCATTAGTTTAACATATTTAAGTTAATTAACCTTATTTTTCTTACTGAAGTGTACATAAAGCCATAACTGTGTAACGGCAGTGCATTTGGAAGAACTCCGTAATCTTAAATTAAGGTATATTGTCGCTTTTCTTGTATTTACACATTTAACAATACATATCGAAATGCTTCAAATAACTGATTTAGCATATTTAAGTTAATTAACCTTCTTTATCTTAATAAAGTTTACATAAAGCCATAACGGCATAACGGCAGTATATTTATATGAATTCCGTTATCTTATATTTAGGTATAAAGTCGATTTTGTTGTATATACGCATTTAGCAATCGATATCGAAATGCTTCAAATCATTAGTTTAACATATTTAAGTTAATAAACCTTCTTTAACGTAATGAAGGTGATATAAAGCCATGGCGGCATAACGACAGTGCAGGTAGAAGAGTTCCGTTATCTTATATTTAGGTATATAGTCGATTTTCTTGTATTTACACATTTAGCAATCGATATCGAAAATCTTCAAATCATTAGTTTAACATATTTAAGTTATTAACCTTCTTTAACGTGATGAAGGTGATATAAAGCCATGGCTGCATAACGACAGTGCATTTAGAAGAATTCCGTAATCCTATATTTAGGTATAAAGTCGATTTTGTTGTATATACGCATTTAGCAAACGATATCGAAATGCTTCAAATCATAAGTTTAACATATTTAAGTTAATTAACCTTCTTTAACGTATTGAAGTTGATATAAAGCCATTGCGGCATAACGACAGTACATTTGGAAGAATTCCGCAGTGTTTTATTTAGGTATAAAGTCAATTTTCTTGTATATAAACATTTAGCAACCGATAACGAAATGCTTCAAATCATTAGTTTAACATATCTAAGTTAATTAACCTTCTTTAACGATCTGAAGTTGGCATATAGCCAGGGCGGCATAACGGCAGTGCATGTAGAAGAATTCCGTAATCTTATACTTAGGTATAAAGTCGATTTTCTTGTATATACACATTTAGCTATCGATATCGAAATGCTTCAAATCATTAGTTTAACATATTTAAGTTAGTTAACCTTCTTTAACGTATTGAAGTTGATATAAAGCCATGGCGGCATAACGACAGTACATTTGGAAGAATTCCGTAGTCTTATATTTATGTAAAAAGTCGATTTTCTTGTATATACACCTTTAGCGATCGATATCGAGATGTTTCAACTCATTAGTTTAACATATTTAAGTTAATAACGGTATAACGGCAGTGCATTTAGAAGAATTCCGTAATGTTATAATTTTATATTTAGGTATAAAGTCGATTTTCTTGTATTTACACATTTAGCAATCGATATCGAAATGCATCAAATAACTGGTTTAGCATATTTCAGTTAATTAACCTTCTTTATCTTACTGAAGTTTACATAAAGCCAAAACGGTATAACGGCAGTGCATTTGGAAGATTTCCGTAAACTTATATTTAGGTAAAAAGTCGATTTTCTTGTATATACACATTTCGCTATCGATGTCGAAATGCTTCAAGTCATTCGTCTAACATATTTAAGTTAATAAACCTTCTTTAACGTAATGAAGGTGATATAAAGCCATGGCGGCATAACGACAGTGCAGGTAGAAGAGTTCCGTTATCTTATATTTAGGTATATAGTCGATTTTCTTGTATTTACACATTTAGCAATCGATATCGAAAATCTTCAAATCATTAGTTTAACATATTTAAGTTATTAACCTTCTTTAACGTGATGAAGGTGATATAAAGCCATGGCTGCATAACGACAGTGCATTTAGAAGAATTCCGTAATCCTATATTTAGGTATAAAGTCGATTTTTTGGTATATACGCATTTAGCAAACGATATCGAAATGCTTCAAATCATAAGTTTAACATATTTAAGTTAATTAACCTTCTTTAACGTATTGAAGTTGATATAAAGCCATGGCGGCATAACGACAGTACATTTGGAAGAATTCCGCAGTGTTTTATTTAGGTATAAAGTCAATTTTCTTGTATATAAACATTTAGCAATCGATAACGAAATGCTTCAAATCATTAGTTTAACATATCTAAGTTAATTAACCTTCTTTAACGATCTGAAGTTGGCATATAGCCAGGGCGGCATAACGGCAGTGCATGTAGAAGAATTCCGTAATCTTATATTTAGGTATAAAATCGACTTTCTTGTATATACGCATTTAGTAATCGATATCGAAATGCTTCAAATAACTGGTTTATCATATTTAGGTTAATTTACCTTCTTTATTTTACCGAAGTTTACATAACGCCATAACGGCAGTATATTTATATGAATTCCGTTATCTTTTATTTAGGTATAAAGTCGATTTTGTTGTACATACACATTTAGCAATCGATATCGAAATGCTTCGAATCATTAGTCTAACATATTTAAGTTAGTTAACCTTCTTTACCGTAATGAAGGTGATATAAAGCCATGGCGGCATAACGACAGTGCATTTAGAAGAATTCCGTAATCTTATATTTAGGTATAAAATCGATTTTTTTGTATATACGCATCTAGCAATCGATATCGAAATGCTTCAAGTAACTGGTTTAACATATTTTAGTTAATAAACCTTCTTTAACGTATTGAAGTTGATATAAAGCCATGGCGGCATAAGGACAGTAGATTTGGAAGAATTCCGTAATCTAATATTTAGGTATAAAGTCGATTTTTTTGTATATACACATTTAGCAATCGATATCGAAATGCTTCAAATCATTAGTTTAGCATATTTAAGTAATTTAACCTTCTTTAACGTACTGAAATTTATATAAAGCCTTAACGGTATAACTGCAGTGCATTTAAAAGAATTCTGTAATCTTCTATTTAGGTATAAAGTTGTTTTTCTTGTATTTACATATTTAGCAATCGATTTTGAAATGCTTCAAATCATTAGTTTAACATATTTAAGTTAATTAACCCTCTCTATCTTACTGAAGTCTACATAAAGCCTTAACGGTATAACGACAGTGCATTAAGAAGAATTCCGTTATCTTATATTTAGGTATATAGTCGATTTTCTTGTATATATACATATAGCAATCGATATCGAAATCGAAAATCATTAGTTTAACATATTTAAGTTAATTAACCTTCTTTATCTTACTGAAGTTTACAGAAAGCCATAACGGTATAACGGCAGTGCATTTGGAAGAATTCCGTAATCTTATATTTAGGTATAAAGTCGATTTTGTTGTATAGACACATTTAGCAATCGATATCGAGATGCTTCAACTCATTAGCTTAACATATTTAAGTTAATAAACCTTCTTTAACGATCTGAAGTTGGCATACAGCCACGGCGGCATTACGGCAGTGCATGTAGAAGAATTCTGTAATCTTATATTTAGGTATAAAGTCGATTTTCTTTTATATACACAAGTTAGTAAACATTTTTTAGCTTACTGAAGTCTACATAAATCCTTAACGGTATAACGGCAGTGCATTTAGAAGAATTCCATAATGTTGTAAATTTATATTTAGGTATAAAGTCGATTTTCTTGTATTTACACATTTAGCAATCGATATCGAAATGCTTCAAACCATTAGTTTAACATATTTAAAATAATTAATCTTCTTTAGCGTATTGAAGGTGATATAAAGCCATGGCGGCATAACGACAGTACATGTGGAAGAATTCCGTAATCTTATATTTAGGTATAAAGTCGATTTTCTTGTATATATATATTTCGCAATCGATATCGAAATGCTTCAGATAACTGGTTTAACATATTTAAGTTAATAAACGCTTTTTAGCTTTCAGTAAGTCTACATAATGCCTTAATGGCATAACGGCAGTGCATTTGGATGAATTCCGTAAACTTATATTTAGGTATAAAGTCGCTTTTGTTGTATAAATATACGCATTTAGCAATCGATATCGAAATGCCTAAAATCATTAGTTTAACATATTTAAGTTAATTAACCTTCTTTAGCGTATTGAAGTTGATATAAAGCCATGGCCGCATAACGACAGTACATTTGGAAGAATTCCGTAATCTTATGTTTAGGTATTAATTCGATTTTCTTGTATATACACATTTAGCAAGCGATATCGAAATGCTTCAAACCATTAGTCTAACATATTTAAGTTAATAAACGCTTTTTAGCTTTCAGTAAGTCTACATAATGCCTTAATGGCATAACGGCAGTGCATTTGGATGAATTCCGTAAACTTATATTTAGGTATAAAGTCGATTTTGTTGTATATACATATTTAGCAATCGATATCGAGATGCTTCAACTTATTAGTTTAACATAGTTAAGTTAATAAACCTTCTATAACGAACTGAAGTTGGCATAAAGCTACGGCGGCATAACGGCAGTGCATTTGGAAGAATTCCGTAATCTTATATTTAGGTATAAAGCCGATTTTCTTGTATATACACATTTAGCAATCGATACCGAAATGCTTCAAATCATTAGTTTAATATATTTAAGTTAATAAACCTTCTTTAACGCACTGAAGTCTACATAAAGCCTTATCGGTATAACTGCAGTGCACTTAGAAGAATTCCGTAATCGTATATTTAGGTATAAAGTCGATTTTCTTGTATTTACATATTTCGCAATCGATATCGAAATTCTTCAAATCATTAGTTTAACATATTTAAGGTAATAAAGCTTCTTTAACGAGCGGAAGTTTGCATAAAGCCATGGCGGCATAACGACAATACATTTGGAAGAATTCCGTAGTCTTATATTTATGTATAAAGTCGATATTCTTGTATATACACATTTAGCTGTCGATATCGAAATGCTTTAAATCGTTAGTTTAACATATTAAGTTAATAAACGCTTTTTAGCTTACTGAAGTCTAGATAAAGCCTAAGCAGCATAACGGCAGTTATTATAACATAACATTATAATGTTATATTTAGGTATAAAGTCGATTTTCTTGTATTTACACATTTAGCAATATATATCGAAATGCTTCAAATAAGTGGTTTAGCATATTTAAGTTAATTAACCTTCTTTATTTCAATGAAGTTTACATAAAGCCATAACGGCATAAAGGCAGTATATTTATATGAATTCCGTTATCTTATATTTAGGTATAATGTCGATTTTGTTGTATATACGCATTTAGCAATCGATATCGAAATGCTACAAATCATTAGTTTAACATATTTAAGTTAATTAGCCTTCTTAAGCGTAATGAAGGTGATATAAAGCCACGGCGGCATAACGACAGTGCAGGTAGAAGAGTTTCGTAATCTTATATTTAGGTATATAGTCGATTTTCCTGTATATACGCATTTAGCAACCGATATCGAAAATCTTCAAATCATTAGTTTAACATATTTAAGTTAGTTAACCTTCCTTAAGGCAATGAAGGTGATATAAAGCCATGCCGGCATAACGACAGTGCATTTAGAAAAATTCCGTATACTTATATTTAGGTATAATGTCGATTTTGTTGTATATACACATTTAGCAATCGTTATCGAGATACTTCAAATCATTAGTTTAAAATATTTAAGTTAATTAACCTTATTTTTCTTACTGAAGTTTACGTAAAGCCATAACGGTATAACGGCAGTGCATTTGGAAGAATTCCGTAATCTTATATTTAGGTATAAAGTCGATTTTCTTGTATATACACAT
>JAPZAG010000171.1:0-66282 GCA_027475135.1 Bactrocera correcta | reverse complement strand
ACCATAGCGAAATCACAAGTTACGAAGCTAGCAAGGAAGGGTATCTCAGTCTGCTATCGCTGGAGTGGCAGCGGTTCGGAGCTCGGTTGTCTTCTTGCGGTTGGTTTCCTATTGGACATTTGCGTATGGCGGGAACTTGGTGAGCTTGAAGCAACCATTGGTACGCTCGCAAGATACTTTTGGCTCGAAGTTAATCGCAAGCTCCTCCCTTAGCAAGGTTATATTTTCCCTAATTGTAGGTGTTATGAGATCGGTCATATAATCTAACCGAAAATTTCACGTTAAGTTGTAAGAACATTCACTAATAAAATATTGCATTAATAATATTTGACAAATTTCACCCTTTTGAAAGAACAAGTCATGTACCCTAAAAAAAGACTAATTGTTTTCAAGCTTTTACGGACTATTCATCTTAATCAATCTTCAATTTTTCTTTTTATATTACACATTGTGACATATCCACCAAAATCATTCCAACGGACTCGGGAGAAGTGCCGAGCTCTCTTCCTATTTTTCTAATACTTGCCTGACGATTTTTCAAGCATAATATTCTTCACTTGTTTAATATTTTTTTAGGTCGTCCAGAACGAGGCATGTCTTCAATGATCTCTTGGCCGGCTTTGTACTGCTTGAAGACTTGTGTTTTTGATAAAACTTAAGTTTCCCGGTGGTCTAGAACCCTCAAATTAAGGGTGTTTTCTGGATTTTTTTAAGGTTTAAAAAAAGAGCAATAAATTTAAAACTTTTACAGTTTATTTATACACTTATGAAAAGTACAAAAATATTTTTTTGTTACATAAAAAAAATTTTAACAATATTAAAAATTGGCGTCCAAAAAAAGCTATCTTCAAAAAGGACTCCGGTGCCGTTGTTGATTTGACTCTTCTGAACATCTGAAACATAAAAACTAAATAAATTATTAATCAGTAGAAGTGCAGCTATCGCTGGGACTACAACCAAAAAAAAATTAAAAATTAAAAAAATTTCGCGCTTTTGAAGTTCAGATTCTGAAAACAGCTACGTTTGCTCCAGTTTTAGATTGAAAAAAAATCTAAGTTCTTAAAATTAAATCGTAGTCCCAGCGATAGATATTGATCTTATAAACACCATATTAAAATTTCAAGTGATTCGGATGAATAGTTTTTTTTTTCATCAACGCCACGCCGAAAAAAGTAGTTTTGAGATAAATGAGTTTAATGTTTTAAGTACCTATCTATACGAGTATTTTAGATACTTGCGCTACCTGTTAAAACGGCTATAGAAGCTAAAATAATGTGAATATCCTTCCAAAAATTTTACAGTATATTCTTATAGGACTATATATCAACAAATTTTGAAAATTCTAGACCACCGGGACCTCTTACTCACCCTAAGCCTTATCCAACATTCGCAACGATTCCGAACACGAAAATTGTTTAGAAATAAAAAATTTGCGACAAATTCTCTGTTCGATATTTTTAACCATTATAAAAATTGCAACACACGGCTGTGATATATATATGTGTAATTTAATTACAATTTCCGGGTGCTTTTTTGTCCCAATGTATATACAATTGTACATTATATAGAGTAAATCAGGGGTACTAAATAACTATAAAAATTGCTCACCCAATTGTTTGCAGGAATATACATATGTATGGTATGAGAAATACCCATACAAATAAGGATTAAAAAGATCTAATCTACTACTGCCGAAAAGAAGCAATGTGGAAACTGGTTTTCACCATTTGCCAGCTGCTTTATTCATAAAATCTACATTTTACTTCAACAGATGAGGATGGCTGCATTCATCTCATATTCGCAGCCATAAGCTGCCGCTCTTGAAAGTAAGAAATGAAAGATGTGTGCTCTATACAAATGCTTGTATGTATCATTACCGCCAAGGTATTGTATTTCACTTATTCTAGAAACAGGTAGCCTTCATTTTTGCGTTCAAACGTTTTGTAGGAATATGAGTTAATAAATATATACAAATGTATATATGTATTTGTATGCAGATGTAGAGTTTCCACAAAATACAATATGATTGCTAGATCGGTGTCTGAAGCCTTTTCATAGTTATAAAGTAGTTTTCTATATTTATAAAAAAATTGCATAACAACCAAGTCAAATGGTTTAGATCATATGGTATTGAAGAGTGAAATAAATAAATTTAAGTCTAAGGAATAATTCATTAATAATTAGGATGCCTTAAGGCGATTTGTGAAATTGTGTTTTTTTTTGGTCTTGCTTATACATAGAATGTACATTAGTGTGAGCCAAAACTTTGAATGTGTTTTGCTTGCTGCTCAGAAAACTAAGTTCTTAGCCACGTCTAAGAAAATACCTCTAAGTATGAGCTCTTAATTGCAGCGGAAAACTTCTATACCTTAGGCATTTCTATTTTTCTCTTATTATCAGATAGAAAAACTCATATCTCGCTCCCAAAGGGAATGCTCCCAAAGAGGTCTCTTACGATTTTTTCGAAAACTTAACCGTCTAAAGGATACGTGTTGTTGTTTTAACGGTTATCTAGTCCCCGTTAGGATGGTAAGGGTCATTTGCGTTGTCGTCGACGTCATCTAACGGGAGGCCCAGGAAACGTGCTGTTTCGGCGGGGTCGGACCAAACGGAGAAGGGTGTTAGAGTCGGGTTTGTAGGGCATGTAAAGAGGTGGTCAGTATCATGCGGAGACTCGTTGCACGCAGGAAATACATTGGGTATGTCGGGGTCTTTTCTGGATAAGTAGGAGTTTACCCTGCTACAATATATAGAACGAAGTTGCGCTAGGCTCACTCGCGTTTCTCGCGGCAACTGGAGCTCTTCGTCTGCGATAGGTGATGGTTTGACTCCAAGAACGCCATTCACGGGAAGGTGTTGATGCTCCACTGTGAATGGCGGTTAGTACCTGTCGAAAGTCAGTTGCGTCCGAAGTCCGGTCGGCGTACTGTACGACGTCGTCGAGGAAAGACCTTTTGATGCTCCTAGGAGGCCTTTCCGCTTCAAGCAGTTGGCTGCAAGGGTGGTTTCTACGAAAACGTCCCAGCGGAACTGCTTGGAGAGGAGTTTATTATGCTCCTTTACTGGGAGCATAAGCGTCTCACTGTGAAGATGTTCTATGGGAGACATCAAAAGGCATCCCGTCATGGCCCGGGATGCAGTATTTTGGCAGGTCTGAAGTTTCCTCATTTGCGTACCACTGCATCCAGGCGACCATATTGGTGCTGCGTAGTTAAGGTTCGGCGGGCCGATTGCCTTATAAGATGCCAAAAACGTTTCTTTGTCTTTTCCCCATTTTCTGCCGGCTAGCGACTTGAGGATTTTGTTGCGTCGCTGTACCTTGGCGATAATCGCGGTCGTATAGGGAGAGAAGGAGCATAGACTATCGAAGGTTACACCTAAAATCGTAGGGTAATTGGAAGTCGGAATTTTGGCGCCATCGACTGCATTATTAAGTTCAAGTCTATACTCTTCGTCCAGTTCGTAAATATGGTCGCTGTGGATTTGGTGAGGGAAAATGTGACGTTCCGTGCAGTGAGGAAACGAGAAAAGTTGGAGAGGTAGTTGTTTACCTTCGAGCACATGCCCTCGATTCCATAGCCCGACGTCAATATCGTGCAGTCATGTGCGTACGAGGTTATAGAAACCCTCTCTGGTGGTTGCGGGAGTTTCGAGATGTATAAATTAAACAGTAACGGGAGAGGACACCACCCTACAGAATCCCCTGTTTAATTCTTCTCATTTTAGATGTTTCACCTCGAAATAGTACGGATGACTAACGACCGTTCAAGTAGTTCATGGTCCACCTCTATAGTCCTGGAGGAAGCGTAGTTTTTTCAATGTCCTGCAGTAGCGTTGAGTGCCATAGCTAAGCTTTAAATTAAGATATAAAACTTTATTTTGGCACAGGGGCACCTTGTCTGTTTCCGGGTATTAAGTAAAGATTCCAAACTCATCGCCAGTAATTATAAGTTTCATAACATCCTGGTCGTCGGAGATCATTGTTTTTTCACAGACGTTTCCGCGACGCTGTTTTTCAAAAAAATTAAGTGATTTTGGAAGCAATCGCGCGGCAAAAAATATCACCAAAAGCCTCTGCTGACAATGTGAAATTTTCGGCACCAAAATTTAATGGAACTTCTTTGTTGTTCTGGATTTAACTACGCCAGAACTTTGGAAAGTCATCTTGAAAATTATTATAAAACATAAGTTGCGCCCATCTATGCTCAAAGAAGTTTTTGAAACACACGCATAAGTAAATATGTATGTATGTACATATGTATCTACATAAACCAATTAATAGTGAATATGATTCATCTCACAACACAATTGAAATAAGTAAATGAAATTACGGATCTAACTTCTTTAAAAAGAAATCTGTGTATTTTTTTGTAGAATTTTTATTCCTAAACTCCTATAAGCGGACACCTTCCATAAGCAGACAACAATTGCGTGTCCGCTTGTTGGGGGTTTCACTGTATTTGTCAGCTAATGATCGGAGAAATAATAATTTAGATTTTTTAATCCACTCTGAGCTGTACATTGTCTTAAACCGAAACTAAACGTTCTTCGATAAAGATCCATATTCATCTATCATAATAATAAATTATTGTGGTTTTTGGACTGGACATCTTATTTCGGACATCTTCCTGGATAAGATTAGTGAAGTTTAAATTCTGTAAATGTAGTTTACTGTTATCGTCTTTTCCTTTTTACTTCCGAGTGGATATAAACCTCTAAAGAAACACAGTTGAACTTCCATAACTCCGACTTCCTTAACTCGGATTTCTCTATAACATGCACTCTTGAATCGGCAATAGAAGTCAAATTTCATACAATTTTCCTTCCATAACTCGAAGTTTTTTTGTAATTTCAGTTAGGGAAGTTCAACTGTCGGTGTCGGTGCTTCTTAAACAAATTACATGTCGGTGCATTCTGACAAATTTACTTAGAGAATGCCTTCTAGAGATTCTCACAATAGAATAACTTCAGAGAATGGGGACAGATATCGGTCACGATCAACCATTCATATTCCTCAATAAATGCATGCATAAGCAAATAAGATAGAATTTACTATTGTTATTGGATTACTCTCCTACGCCACGGATTTCGTACGGTAATGTGGTCGGAGAATGAGTCAACCTCGCCTCAATTCAATTTGCTCCAAAACGGTCTTTTCTGGTTTCGATTTTTTTTTTAGAAAAAAACATTATTTAATGTAAAATTTCTTAGTTTTCTATATTTCTCCATAAGTATCCCCCTATTTTCACGGGACTTATGTTTCTGGTAGATTTACCCTGTTTTGATTGAGCAATATTAACAATATCTCCAATTTTATATATATTTTCTTTAAAGCAACACTTGTATTATTTTGATCACGCAGATCCTTAGCAATAAAATGCATTGATAACAATATTGCAAATATCAGTACGGTGAACCAGTCAATCATTTTTGAGATGACAGAGGAGATCCAAGCAGCATGCACCTCGGCTCTCAAGGCTATTCCGGAGAATGCCTTCCATGACGCCTTCAATGCTTGGAAATAACGCTGAATTGTAAATTGGTTCAATAAATATTTTAAATCCTATTACTTTCCGGACAAACACTGTAACCCTGTTGTTTGTAAAAGCAATTTATAATTCAAAAGGTACATCTTATGAAATATGCTTTGCACCTAGGCCCACAACTGCCAGTCTATTTGCTTCTACTCAAAAGTATTAGGAATATACATATATATGTATGTACATACAGACGGTTATTTTATTAAGGAAATAAATAACTCCAACTGTCATTATCTACAGTTTACACTTCAAACCGCTAGTGACTTTCAGTCTCTTTTCTTCTTTCCTTTTGAATTCAGGTTTTATCTATTTTTTTCCATTTTGTCGTTTTCTCCCTATACGCTGCCACAGTGTGTTGCATTTTTTGCCTTAACTTATTATTTGCCGCTTCGCTACAGCAATCCCTTGGCAGCTATCGTCTTTGTTCTATTGTCTGCACCGCACATACGCTTCTTGGAAACCTGTTGGCTGCTGTCAATAATCCGTTTTTAATTTAACAAAACAGCTGTGATTTTGTATGTAACTCCGTTCGTTATCCTAGGAGGCATTGCAGCTGTTGATCACCTGAAAATCTTATTTTCAGGCTTCACTTGCTATAATCCACCGCTTGTTGGTTCACTTATTCCACTCAGCATTCTTACCACGCAGGCACATGCACTTATATGCATATGTATGTACATAAGTGTGTATAGATATTTGGCTTATTGTGTAAAATCATCCAATTAATTAATTTCATTTCACTGAATTCACGAATTGCCTTTGCTTCGATGCGCCATTGATTACTGTCGCACAGCAATGCTCATACATACATACATGCATGAGTATATATACTTTCATCTGCATTGTATGTATGCCATATAAAGAAGTCGCTGTGCTGGAAAATGCTTTCTCGCCGTTAAACGAGCATACATATATTTTGCTTAAAAAACCGTTTGTTTTAACGAAATTCACGCAATGTTGTTTTTGTTACTATTCTTTCGTTGTATTTTGCAAAAAATGCATATTTGTTTGTACAAACATACATACAAATATCCACATGTGCATTAAATTGTAAAAAAATTAGTAGAATTATTGTGATCTTTAATGAAAATCGAATTGTTGTCATTAACGATTTGCGTTGGAAATAAAATGAAATAATGGGTAATCCAAGTAGAGGTACTTTTTTCAATGCCATTTTTAACAGATCACTCGTGAGCCATGTCAAGCTGTCACGCTATTTTTGTTCAGTATTGTTTGACATTTCATCATGGAAAGACTTACGCTGGAAATTAAGACAGCGGCTACGCTGGCTAAGTCAAGTCTTCCCAGTGGACGAAAACACTCCAGCTCTAAAAGTATTCGACGAAGTACCCGCCGGGGTGAGCAGAGGAAGAGGAAGACTTCTACTCCGTTGGAAGGACCAGGTGCAAAAGGACACGGTTTTGCTTGGAATTTCCAATTGGCGCTACCTTGCGAAAATAAGAAAAGACCGGTGAGCTGTTTTTAACTCGGCTATAACCGTGTAAGCGGTTTCTACGTCAGTAAGGAAGAAGAAGAAGACTAACGCCTGAATAATGTTTACAAATCGTTCGAATTTATTACGAAGACTCACATTTTGTAAAAAATGTGTTTCGCGCGCTCTGCTCAACTTAAGGTCTACATAATCGGCTTACTCAGCGTACTATTTGCAACACCATCAACCATATTGAGCCTCAGCAATCATTAATGTCTCGAAAGTCGTGAGGAAAGCAGCGTACACGAAGATTGTGGAGCGCTGGCGCCTTTCGCAGACATTCGAATTGAACGACTTGGCGCAATTTACGTCGAGACCTTAAATTAAAAGTGTACAAAATACAAATTGTGCAGGAACTGAAGCCGATCGACCTTCCCAAGCGACATCGCTTCGCTCTATGGGCCTTTAAAATGTTCCAAGAAGATCCGAAGCTTTCAAGTCAATATTTCTTTTGCGATGAGGCCCATTTCTGGCTCAATGGGTATGTAAACAAGCAAAATTGCCACATTTGGGACGAAGTGCAATCTGAAGAGATTTAAAAGCTGCCTTTGCATCCTGGAAAAGAACGGTTTTGTGTGGTTTGTGGGTCGGTGAAATCATCATATTTCTTCAAAAATGAACCGTTGAGAACGTAATCGCCAATAGCGACCGTTATCACGCCATGATAACCGACTATTTGATGCTTGAAATTGAAGCTCGTGATCTCGGCGATATTTGGTTTCAATGGATTTATTGCAAGAACACTTCGGTGAGCAGATAATTTTGGCCACCAAGATCGTGTGATATAACACGTTCGACTTTTTACTGTGGGGATATGAAAAGTCTAAAATCGCTGCGGACAAGCCCTCTTCGATTCAGGCCTTGGAGCAGAACATCACTCGTGTCATTCGCCAGTTACCAGTCGAAATACTCGAACGAGTCATCGAAATTGGGCTCCTCGGACGAATGTTCTTTTGAATCATAATAAATATTCCCCATTAAATTAGAAGTTGCTGTGTTCTTCCTTTAAAAGAATTACGAACCCTCAAAATGGATCACCCTTTTTATTTTAGGCGTATTTAGCGGTACTTCTTAAGTAAAAATAATGATGTATGGGTGGACGATTGGTTGTAGAAAATAGGACAATTCCTTGAAATAATTTAGGTGCGTAAATGTTTTGAAAATATGTCAAATTTTTTTCTGTTTACTTATAGTCCAATGCACTGCAGGTAAGCATTGGTAAAAATTCATAAAAACATATTGCTTTACTTTTTTTTTTATTAATACTGCGTTAACCAGATGTTTTTTGTCTATTTGTTGTATTCGTGGCAATTTCATTTCTCTTGGGTATTACTCTAATGTTAGTATTTTCTGTGTTCTAAAAAGGTAGATCTATTTTTTCTATGATAGTAAGGAAAATTGCTACTGAATGAGTCATCAAGATGTTGTGACCAATACAACTCTTTTATTACACTTGCCACTCTCAGTTTTATTTAATCAAAGACACAGAATTAATAATAAAAAATCCGTGTCCTGCGAGGTGAAAATTGAGTTGGAAGAAAATATAATATTATATTTGAATTATTTATGGGAAAATATGCTACTGCATACTGGAAATCTAAGCATTAGATATTCCGAGATTGCTTAAAATGATTTTTTATGAGCGTAATTTTGTGTAGTCCTCTTTCGTCTATCTTCGCTCTATACACAATTTTATTTTATACTACATATGTATGTATTGTATATACAACATGCTAGCATATACATACATGCATGTTTATTTATACGTATTTATTTTATATATATATTTACTTGCAGTACGTATACATATATGTTGCTAAGCAGCCGAAGTGCATTCAATATATAATTCCCGGAATTTAATCAAGGTGCAACGCTTGGCATAAAAGAAAATAAAAAAACAAACACAGCGCTTATTGTTGTCTTCATTGAGTCTGTGTTGGGCTGGTGAAGCAAAATAGCCGATAATGGCAGAGTCAACTGTTTTATTATGAGGCCAGACATACAATCTTTAAGTTTATTTTGATTTCTTTCTTCTTTTTTCCTCAATTTATTATTACGACTATCTCCATAATTTTAGCGCTTTATTTTACTTCCAAACTTTGCTCTGTGAGGAGTTTGAGGGGAAATATCCTAATATCATTAGGGCGATTGTATGTAATTTAAAATTTTCGGTTGAGATTTGTTGGTGTTGGTTATTTTACTTGAATATGAAAGTGTTGTTCGGGAAGTTAAAACTCTTCCATGAACAGATAAGAATTAAATTGTATTTGGACAATTAAGGAGGGCTAATGTCGGTTATAACCGAACGTTTCATGCTCATGCAAAAGCCAAAGAAATATCTTGAGGTTCATAAGCTTTGTGGGTTATATGGGGTTTAGCGCATGTTCACAACCAATTTTATTCATTGTAGGCACAAAGATGTACCGTTATTAATTCAATTTTATTAAAATAACTCACATATTTGCCGATATGTATTTTATAAAATCAGCCGGAAGTTTCGAAATCATTTTATTCGGTACATGGGGCTAAGGGAAATAATACGATTCAACCCAGTTTTGACATATAGTGTTAGATAAGAATTCTCTAGGTATGTTTATAAATAATTGACCGATATTTGCTGTAAAAAGTTAGCAATTGGTCCACATATTCGCTATCTGGGTACTTGAATGTTTTGGTCTAATTTGGACACGTTTTGGTTTAAGCACACTATTCGGGCAAAGTTTTATCTCGATACATTCATTGGTGCTTGATTTGCATTATTGAAGGTGAAAGAATAAGATGGAATTTAAAGTGAGTTCCTCATAACCTGACACTCGCCTTTACAGTGTTATTTTCCGGCTAAAGCGGCTGTCTATATATGGAGAATGTCTAAAATGCATTTTTAGAGTCAGAACCTGCAGCTCAGAAATATATACATATTTTTACATATTTTAACTAATAAATGCTAGCCAATGTCAGGTTTTAGAAAATGAGTGACAATTATCTCATTAGTTACCTTTCAGCCACCGCAAAGCAGACGTCACCAGTGCAAGACAATCTGTTAGCTATGATCATTTTACGCATTGTTCTTAAACAAAACACCAAAATTTAATAAACATTAAAAAATCGAGAACAAGCCCGGTCATTGGAACGATTTCATGTCCTGTTACAGGAATTGCTTTTGTATGAAAATAATAATGAAAACGTTGCGTTCATAAAATTTGTCTGGCTCTGAGCACTGCTCATAATGGAAAATTTCACTGTATATGGAATACTGATATAATAGGAATAGGATAAATTCAGACACCAAATTTGGTGGAAATGGGTTAAGTAGGTCCAGAGGTATGGCTTTTCACAGAAATGTGGCCGGCACCACTCCCATCGTCCCCGACTTGACCCCGGCTCCTATAAAGTCTTTTTGTATCATAACAGGAGTAAAATTGTATGCCTCTGGAGTATATATTTATTGATTTATTGCGTTTTTAGTAGTTTTTTGATTTGTCCAGAGCCAATTTGTATATTGTACCTTAGGTCTTTTAGGAGATATGTATGTACATTAAAGTTCTTAGAGGGCAAGCCTCGCCTTTTTTTATTTTTTCTTTATTTTCTCTTTATTTTCATATACAATGTTTTTTGCATTATATTATTAATATTATATTATAATTTCTTTGTCATCGGACGGGGACAAAGTGTTAGAAAATAGTTAGAGTACAGTATTAATACTGGATCGCATAACACTGAAGCGATACAAACAAAACTAAAAGGATTGACATTACATATACATATATTGAATAAATGAGGAACAGTCAACAGAATATGAAGAAATTATTTTATTTGGATCATGGGGATTATATCAATGCTAGGGAAACGTTTGAGCCGCTAAGGTATATTTATTACGATAGCTTAAATATGGTCGATATATTCAGCATAAAGCCCATTGGAATGATAGTAGTATATAAACCTGGGGAGATTCGTTGAGCAATTTAGCCAATTTCACCTCTAAACTACATACAAATGTATGTATATTCAAGATTTGAAAGTCATCTTCTCAAATTCTTTAAGATATTTCACAGTACCTACCTTTTTCTCACAGATTGACTTATCTTGACTTATATTGCGTTGAACTATTATATTTAGCGCCAAATGTTGCAAATATTTCAACTCTTTTCTGATACCTTGGGGTAGCAATTACGAACAAACTCGTAGAAAAATACGGGACCAGACTCTGTTCTCGTCACATCAACTTCGAAACCGACATTAAGCCGATATTTTGCAGAGTTGCTACTGTTTACTACTCATAGTTTGAAGATTCTACTAGGTAATAAGATTGGTGAAATGTTTGAAAATGCTGAAAGCAATTAAAATAACCGGAAATGTACTACTTAGTCGTTTTAAGGCTTTTTTGTGTTTGACTTTACTGGCTTACACCTGTATTATATGTACATATATATCTATGTATCAATGAGTTTGAGATGGATACAAACAATGGTGTAGAACGTAATTTAAAATAAGAGAGAATCAAATTCGGGCGCAGTCGAACATTAAACTATTCCTCACTAAATTTTCTTGCTTAATATTCTGCTTTTATTCTACTTTAAAGTGTAGTCTAGCTGACTTAAACCGGTGTATTTATCATATTAAAGCAAGTAAAATGTAGGAACTTTTACCTTGAAATATGTATTATCCCAAACGAAACATTGCGACGAACAAAATTTCATTGAGAGCCCTCAGATTCTGATCAACATGTGTAGTACAAAGACATTCAGAAAACCTTATTAAATATTGGGTATATAATGCTTATTAAGTTAGTGGTTAGTCTGCTTTTATCTTTTTAATATAAATGTCATCTCTTGCAGTGCTCCACGGCGTCAAATTTGGGCGAATCCGCCTGGGCTTTGGCAATGCCAAAATCAATTCGTGTAGCAAGCAATCTCGAAAATTTTATACAATTATAATAACCAAGAGACACCTCTGATGAACAAAACCATTATACTCTTGCGCAACATGTTGCCTGAGCATAACAATAATATTTCAAAATTTCACATGGTAGATATGAAGAGTGCATAATTATGCAAGTAGCGAATGTCAGCATAAGTGGTTGTTGTGTTGCATGTTGAAACTGGTTTTCTTGGTGTTAGCGGTACACACAGAAGGGAAAAACATATGTATATGTACTGCACATATATTTGTATTTGGCAGCCATTGCACTGGGCTTTTGAAGTGAACAGGTCAAGTTTCTCAATTGTTAAAGGGTTAAGCTTGTTGCTGTTGCACGCCGGTTGTTATACGTACATACATACATACATACATACATCCATACTCACACATACATTATGTACTCCTTTAAGTTTAAGCTAAATTAGCCGGGAAGTTATTATGGTATGAGGAGAGGAAATTATATGCAGTGAGCGCTGATTGCATACTAAGTAACTATCTTGTCAAACATCTAGCGGACAATACCTTATACACTTGAGATAGAATAACAATTAATTATACACACGTATGTAACAAAATAGGCAATTATTACGGTACTACAGCTAAGTATGTTTAAACATATTCCAAAAAAATGTCGGAAGAGAAGAGTGTATGTAAACAAACACTTGGTGAATATTATGTTAAGTCTGTTTTTGTGGAAAGAGCAGTTTAAGGCGAGTTTAGCATAAGTTTGTCTGCTTTACATATTCTACATATGTATATGTTAAATTTTTGAAAAGTATAAAGTACATTTTAAAAATTAATGTTTTTGATTGAAGTATGTAAGTATTTTATTACATTTCGTTTTAACTAAAGTTTCGTTACTTTACGAGTTAGCATAATTTTTAAACTGAATTATTTACATCTTCAAATTTTCATGTACCACTTTTCATAAATACACAGCAATATTAATAACTTCTGCTCAAAATAATTGCCACTGTTTTTCATTCGGTGTTATGGCAAAATTACATGAACCTTTTCGACGACATGTGCATCAGCTATTTGTTTCCATATGCGGTCGACAAAAATAAAATTACTGGCAACAATTGTTTTTTTGCGCTCATAATTTTCCTGGAAAGCGTCGCCAATTATCGCACGTATTTCAGAAAGCATCTGCCCTTCCTTTTTGTCAACATTTGAAACTATGCATGTGCAGTTTCGGCCAAAATAATAGGAGTGAGCCAGTCCTGAAAACCAAATATCATAATTTTCTCTAGAAATTATACTTCAACTCAGTACAATCACCGCTCTCACATCCCCTCAAAAGTGTGGAAAGCAATAAAACAAAACTTTGGTGGTGTTTATGGGGGTATTCTAGTCTAGAAGCATGAATTTCAGGTAATTTTTAAAGTATCGTAAAAAAAAAGCAATTAATATTTTTACCATCCATTTTTTTTATTAGTTATTTATTAATTTTTGAAAAGTATAGAGAAAAATTAAAAACTAAAAAAAGTAAAAAATTTCAAAAATTATGAATAGACGAAGTGGGGGTCTCTAAAAATTTCCACGTGACCATGCCCATGATTTCAACCCTCCTAGTTATCTGAAACAAAAAAAAAAAAAGATTATTAATCTACATAGAATAATGTCGCAATGGTCGGAACTACGGAAAAGTGGGAAAAAAATTTTCACAAAAAGGCGACTGCCTGAAACAAATTTTTTATTTTATCACTTTTTCTGACTATTTCGAATTCTTTAAAAATAATAAAAATAAAAATTTGGGTATGGGGAAAGTTCCAACCATAGACAAGCCTATAAAGAAGACTCCATAAAAACTTCAAGTAAATCGGTCCAGTAGAACCTGAGAAATCATGGGCATCGTTCCGAAAAAGTCAGTTTTGAGAAAAACGCGTTTAAAGTTTGGCGTTCCGGCCGAACCAGTTTGGATGCCGGGTCAGAAAAATTCCTATATCTCCGAAAATAATTCTCTTGTACGCATATTCTCGAATACTTAAACTTTGAAAATATAAAAAAAAAAAACATTTTTTTTTTTAATTTCTAGACTAAAAAACCCCATCATACATTTACTATGAAGTTGAGGTATTTAGTAAGAAGTTGAGCTATTGAGTAAGCTGCGCCATGACTTCAGCCTATTGACTCGGAACAACTTTTTCTCAAAAGTCACTCTGCATAGTCGTATTCCTTTTGGCAAATATAAAAGATGTTTGATCTAACGTTTTCACTTGAACTCGCTGATCTATAACTCATACAAAAAATAAGAAAAATACTCACTTCTGGTGTAGCATTAGTTTTATCTGAACTCCTTCCCACAATATTAGGATATTTTTCTCATTCTCCCACAGTTTGATACGCTGACAATTTGATTATATGTGATGTACTATATTTTACCAATTTTCAAATCCAAAGCTTTAAAGCAAAAATCATATTTTTAACAACTGTAAGTTCAAAAATTTCTGATAAATTTAAGTTACGCCGCTATAATTATCGACCCGGTGAGTCGATACTAACGATATTTCGTTGTTGACATTTCATTATTATTTTGAATTTAAATACATATATTTGTGTCGCTGCTAATATTTTGGTCATAGCTGTATATAAATGAAGTAGAAACAATATAAAAACTAAAATGACATTAAACACTCACTTACAAAGCTTGAGATGACGAAGTACATGTGAAGTGCACCTGTCTGAGAAATTATTTCAATGTAAAACTTGCACCCAACCAACTAAATAATAAAAAGCTAAAAGCAAATGTTTGTTGACATATAAGTTATGTCCAAAATAAAAAGAAGTCCACAAAAAGTTTAAACTATGCAACAGTCAAGCCGCAAGTTACACAAAGGCTTCTCTGGGAAAGTTAGAATGTGGGAATACATGTGTTTTAGAATATTATGCAACAATTCAAAAAATGCAAATTTTTGCTACTCAAACGCAACTGTTTAAAAGAAACATTTAATACATATATACATTAAACATACAAGTATATAGTTTATAATATACTGCTTGTAGGAAACCAGTTTGCCGTTACTGGGCCTAACATTTTCACGGACATCTATTCCATACAAGTTACTGGTGAATTTAGTCAAGAAAGAAAATAGCAAAATCTTGCCGTGGTCAAAAAGCCGTTAGGTTAAATTGTTGGCTGCATTTCAAATCCTCGCCAATATAATTACCTTCTCCTATTACATACTTGGAAAATGTCTATAGTCATATTTTCCATACAATGTGAACGACTTAAATTGGAATTTTCTTCCAGAATGCAAAAGTTTGTTCCTTTTTCTGCAGAAAAATATTTTTGCAAACGCTATGGCTTTATTGCTATTCAAGCACAGTTTTTAAAACCATCAAACACTAGGTTGGGCAGGCTGTCTTTTATATTTCGAGATTCAAGATTTAAGAACAAAAATAAATAATAAGAATCGAAAATCGCTTTATTGTCGGAGTTTCATCGCCAAAAAATTAATTAAGTTCATTGATGCACTGTTGCAGAGCTTATCCAGTAATGAAAGTTGTAAAAAATAATTGCGCGTAAATGTCCATTTTTATGGCCGAGATGAATATTTTAAGTAACTGTAAACAACACAAAAAGCGCTCATATGTCAAAACGTTCTAAGCGTGTACAGCATCGAAAATATCAAACTTTAACATAAAGTTGTGAGTTTCCAGATTGCAACACTAGGGTTGCCAAATATCGAAATATAAATGGCAACCTACGTAATGCTTAGTTGACTCTTTTTACGCGCTTAACTGATTCCACTAGCTAACCGCACAAGTGCAGAGTGGTTAATGTTTTTGGGCATTTCTCGTTTTTGCTCCTCTCTTTCCAAATGTATAACTCGTGTATGTTCATATATTTCTTTAATCGCCTTTGATGTTGACTGTATTTTGGAACTGCAAGTGTAGACAATAAAACTTCGGTAGTTTAGTTATGTGCAGGTAATGTTTTAAGATATATCATGAATTCGACAAAGAGAGCCATTATTGAAAAGAACAAGTGTGATTTCAAAAGTTCTGGAATGAGAGTACGGCTAGCACTTTGGGGTTTTTTCTTCCAAATAACTTTAGCTATCTAAACAAGCATGATAAGAGGATTTCGTTTCGTTATTAAAGTTATGTTAAAGAGTCAAAACGGAAGTCTGGCGATGCCGTTTACTTCAGTAAAAATTTACAAATAGAACCTTCGGGCATAGCTCGGTGGTTAATGGCAGTTGAGCAAACACCGAATACATGATCCCACTTTTCAATTGGGAAAAAAGGTTCAAAGTAAACACAGAAAAATATGTATGGCTGGCGTAAAGGTATGTTAGCTTCGCTCAAAACTCTAAACATCTATACGGATGGCTCGAAAATGGACTATAGAGTTGGTAGACAGAAGCATTGTAAAGACAATTAAAATCCGATGGAACGAGCTACCTGCGTGCAAAACGGTAGATCGGAAGTGTGCAATATTTCTATTGATATTCGATAGATGAGACTGTAGGAACATGATGGGAATACTAACTGGTCACTGTCTGGTGGCGACACACCCGCAGAAAGGGGCTGACAGATCGAGAAGCCCACATTGAAAAAACTACGCTGTTAAAATCGGGAGTCCCCATGGTCGCTGAGTTTATATAAATTCGCGACAAGCGTCAAAATGACTACTCTCGACTCTTGGACCTAGCAACGCAAAGGACCAAAACTGGACTATGCGTGGCTTATTAACGTAAGCAATAAAAAAGTGTTCAGTATTACAAACGTTTTGAAGCAGTCCCAAAATTTACCATTTAAACACATAAGGAAAGTTCGGGTGTAATCAAACCTTTCATACTTTTTCAGCTTAACAGGATCAAAGCCAGTTAAATACTTTCAGGTATAAAGGATTGTAAGTTATTACCGATATGCTATTATTGTATGTGGTATAAAGTCAACTGGAAGTTGTTTCTATCAGCTATATGGGGGCTAAAGAAATCAATAAGCCGATTGAACCCTTTGAAACCATGTGGTTAAGAAAAATTTATTCAAAGCAAAGTTAACCACCCCCAACAAGTTCCATGTTAATTTTTTTTTTTGTTTTTTGAAAGTAGGGGGAAGCATCAAAAGCCGGAGTGCGGAACATTAATCCGCTAAACCTAGCCTACTCCCAACTCCTGACTCTCTCACGGAAGCACCTGATGAAGTATTACTTCGTGGGAGTGATAAGACATTTAAGTCTCTTCTATGGCACGGACTGACGAACGCCTACTCTGGTTTATGTGTCTCAGTTTTGTCATGATTGAGGCTGCCGCCGCTTCGCTGACAGCTCTCCAGTTCTTAGTGGACTGACAGATGAGTGTCATCAAATTTTCCACCGTAAAACTACCACCGAGTGTAGTTTTAAGTTTTTTCCTTGCACTTATAAAGCGCGGACAATAAAAGAAAATATGCTCAGAATCTTCACAGCACTCTCAACACGACAGACAATTCGGACTAATGTCGTGCTGGAATCTGTATAGATAGCTTCTAAAGCATCCATGTCCACTTAATATTTGGGTTAGGTAGAAATCCAGGTCCCCATGTCGCCTGTCGATCCAGGAATGGATATCCGGTATGAGTCTGTAGGTCCACCGTCCTTTGAGTGAGGTTTGCCACCGCTGCTTTTGACTCCTGTAGTTGGCTCTGATAATTTGTACACTCGCTCGTATTCGTCACCCTGGATGTCAATGGGCATCATACTGGCTATTACTTCAGAAGCATCGCTTGAAATTGTTCGGAAAGCACTGATAACTCTTAGTACCGACAGTCTGTGCACTGTGTTTATTTGTCTGGCATATGCTTTGAAGCCTAGCGCCTGGATCCATATTGGAGCCGCATATAATAAAACCGATCTCATTATCTTTGCGAGTAAAAAACGCCGTCTGGAACGTACGCAGCCTTTTTTTTGCCATCATTCTTGATAAGGCATTCCGGATTTTGTTCGCATTACCTGCAGTGTATTCTAGGTGGTCCTTAATTTATTTTAGGTGTGGCTGTGAATGAATCTGGCACTCCCCTATGGTGAGAGATAAACTTTCCTCCTCTTTTCTTGTGCTTATGAGCAAGACTTTAGTCTTTTGCTCCGCCAGTTTTAAACTCATTGAGGAGAACCATTGGCGCAGACCGTTTATGCACTCGTTGCATTTGCTCCGGAGGTCATCGAGGTGCTTAGCAACTGCTACCACAATAAGGTCGTCTGCGTTTGCAACTAATTTAATATGTTTCGGTTGGTGTCTCCTTAGCACCCCATCATACATTATGTTCCATAAAAGGGGGCCTAGTACCGAGTCTTGCGGTACTCCACTCGAGATAGAGTAGCTCTTGGTGCCTTCATCTGTATCGAATAATAGTCGCCTGTTTTCGAAATAACTTAGGATAATTTCCATCAGATATTCATGGATGCTTCTCTGTTTGTAGATTTGGGATTTTGAGGTGCTTCACAAAAAACCTGAACGCAGTTAGTATCATAAAATTGTAAAAAAAAGGTTTACTAAAGTCAGCTGAAATGCTTTATGGCGAAAATAATGATAATTGGATATAAAAAGAAGGCAATGATCCGAAACATAGGAGCAGATCCTGTACCTAAAGGAAGCAAGAAAACCATAATGTTATACTAAATAGGTTATCACAGTCTCGGGCGCTAATCCAATAGATAATGTTTGGCCTTTAATAAATGTTCAAATATCAAGAAAATATGAAACGCTATCAAAATAAATCATTTGATAGTCCAAGATACCTGAAGGTTGCTTTATATGGAATATACAGACAATTTAGTTTCAAGTTTCCAATGCTTCCTTCGTTTCGCTCTTGCCTCTAAAGTAGTTTGATAACTTTAGTGAACATGCCGGATATAATCAAAAAAGTTGTTAATAAATAAAAAAACTCGTACACTTCCGCTCATTTGTACATACATATGTCTTATTTCCCATTTAACCGGTAATCAAATTTCTAGACATGAAAAGTAATAAGAATTAAGTAGGAAGCTTCAAGCTAACTTTGCGCTTAGTCTAAAAACTGTCGTTGCAACTGCACCGGATATTGCAAGTGAAATGCAATCCACGTCGAAAAAGAAATATCATGCGAGAGGGAAAATGATCAGGCTTGCTAATGGCCACTTTGGAATAATAATTTCGCTCATTAAAGGCTTTACTTATTTCTTCAAATATTAATTTTTTTAAATAATCAGTAATATTTTATATCATAACATTTTAGTGTTTCTTGATGTATTTAAAAAAAAAAAAATTGAGTAATAATCCATGATTTGATATTTTAACTTTTTCTTTTAATTATTTTGCATTATAACCTATTTTAATTACTTTTTCTTATTCATAGTATTCCAACACCTTTTCCTCTGCTCACGGAATAAGTTACCACAACGAGATGTACTAACATAGAGGACGAAAAAACGGCGAAGAGGAAAGAACCAGACAGATGCAATAGTAATTATTATTATTCTACTCAACTGTACAACAGTGATTTTAATTGAAAACGTGCCGGTAGCAGTTACAACTAGCGGTTGCATCCACATTTCACCAAAATACTTTCCACCTACGACAGTTGCAGTAGCAGGCTTTGGCGCTTCTCGGCGACACCATGACTGTAAAACTCACAAAATTTTTCAGTAGCGCAGCCGCCTTACCAACGATGACAACGGCATCGCCTTCCAGTGAAACGGCTGCCACCAGCTACCATCATCAACAGCAACACATACAATTTATGCAACAACAGACGCAACAGCAATCGTCGCTAACCTATAATCCGTATATTGCGGGTGGTATGGATAGCGACGAGTTGTATGATGATGACAACATGTCGTTATACTCGAGCGCCACCGCTGGCAGTGGTATTATGACGCAGCGCGGTCATTCATGCAACAATTCACAGCGTCCGTTGTTGGGTGAAAGGAAACCGCCAAAAATGTTGTTGAGTAGCAATGCAATGAAGAAAAATAAGAAGTCGACTGGCTTTAATCAACCGCAACGTCACTTGCAGCTACAACAACATCAGCAACAACAACAGCAACAGCATGAAGGGAAACCACAATTGCTGCCGCACCAGAAATCGTATATCTCGCCGTACGTGCAGCAACAGAAACGTGATAGCGCCAAGGGTTTGCATGGTTTTAACGATTTCGATATTTTGTCACAGCAATATACGGAGCATTTACGTAGCAGTCCACATATAGGTTACCCTTACGGCAGCCCTCCTTCACCATCGGCAAAGTCTAATGATTTCGTATTCGATCCGTTGCCGCAACAACACACTTTGTATGGGAATGACGTAGTGCACCAACAACAAAATGCGAATCAGTATCGGATACAACAAACAGGAAATGACATTAATGAGACGGATTACTCTTATTATGGGCGAAACGCTTACAATGTTAGCGGTAGTGGTAGTGGTAGTGGCAGTCCGGACGGTGCCAGTAATGGTCTCCCGGCCGCAGTGCATTATATGGGTAAATCGTCACGCTTTGATGATGATTTTTGCACTCGCCGTAATGCCACATTTTCTGAGCCGCAACCGGTGTTATTATCAGAGCAGGCCTGGATGCCTCCGGTTCCCGCCGTTACTGATGACATGAGCGGTCCTTTCATATTTGGTGGTGTGCCTCCTGAACGTTTTAGCCCTCACCGAGCACACAACGGCGATAATACGTTACCAAAGCTACCAAATCAGCTGGCTTACACTAGTTCACCGACCGTAGCCGAAAGCTCCTCGGACTGTGCGATAGATGTGGCAGACAAACATCCACCGTACAATGATCAAGTGACTGTGGTAAGTGATTATATAAGTTTTAAAATTTTTAAATTATATAATATGTTCGAAAAGTGGAGCTAACTTACAATGTTAGAGTAAATTTTCTACAGGAAGAACCTAATTGTATGCCGGTGTGTAAACATTGAATAACTTTGACATTGATTATGTGATATGTTTTAATTTTTTAAATTAAAAAAGAAGCAGATACTACATTGCACACAGCGTACTAAACTATTGAAATTAAACAAAATGTCTTAAATATTTATGACGAATCTATCAAGTTTCTATTTTCAAGTTATTCAATGTTTACGCACCGATATAAGTGATCGCATACCCTATGTGCTTTATAAAGGGTGATACATTTCGAGGTCCTCTACTTTTTAAAAAAAAAAAAAAAAAAACAAAATTCAAATTTAATGGGGATTGTTTATTATCATTCGAAAGAACATTCTTTGGCATTTATTTTGTAAAGATTGTCTCTCTAAAATGTTGAGCGCGGCTGCGTCACAGACGTTGAGTCCAATTTTCGATGACTTGGTCGAACATTTTCCTCCAAGGCCTGATTCGAAGCGGGATTGCCCGCATAGACTTTAGACTTTACATATCCCTACAGGAAAAAGCCTAACGGTGTGATATCACATTATCCTGGCGGCTAATCGGCTGCATCAAAACACGAAATTATCTGCCCACCGAAGGGTTCTCTCAACAAGTTTATTGATTGCTGAAATGTGTGGGAAGTTACGCTGTCTTGTTGAAACCTAGTGTCGCCAGGATCATTTCAATATCATGGTGCGATAACGGTGTTTATTGAAAGTTCGTCCTCACCGGCATAATTTTTTATGGTATGGTAGCTTTTGAATCCCTTTATGTTGCTCTTCGTCCCATATGTGGTAATTTTGCTTGTTTACATGCCAATTGAGCCAGAAATGGGCCACATCGCTTAATAAAATTTGGCTCGAAAATGTTGGATCTCCTTGCAACTTTTCAAGAGCAAAACGATGTCACTTGGGAAAGTTGAGCGGCTTGGCGCATTGCCAACTCGTTCCATTTGTCTGTACGAGTTGGCACGAACGGCGCCAATTGACTCTCCACAGTCTTCGTGTACACTCTCAGCTACGGCTGCTATATTGTCTTTACTGCGGGCTGGACGTGGTCTATTCGGACTGCGTACGCTCAGTATGCCGTTTATGTTGACCATAAAGTCTTCAAAGAACGTGTATTTTTGTAATAAAGGTTTTCAGGCCCAACAATACTGAACAAAAGTAACATGACAATTTGACTCGACTTACGACTGATCTGTCAAAAAAAGGCTATTGAAAAAAATACTTCTACTTGGATCACCAGTTATTACATTACAATGCCTCAAAATATTACCCTTTGTAAGTCAAATAATGGCTCCTCCAAATTTTTTCAAAAACTAACGCCAAAATTATAAAAATTATAAATCATGTTAAAGCTGTGGTCAAATCCAATAAGGTTTTTAAGGTTGTATAGTAAGCCGTTGGCCGGTTACGTTTTCAGATTAAGTTATACAAATAGTTGCTATCAAATAGTTGTTTTGACGGTATTATTATTCAACTTCCGTCAGCCAGGTTAAAGTTTCTTCTTCTTTTTTTTTTTAATGCGTAACCTTCTTTAAAATCACCGCATAAATTAGTAATTCCTTTCTTTGCAATGTCATTGTCACAAATTGAAATCTTACTTTCAATTATCTCGACCAATAAAGAATATTGCAAAACTTGTTGCTCTTATTAAAATGTATATTATGTTGTGTGGCACGTGCACATATGTACATATGTATTACCATTTCTACGCCCTCGTGTCTGCGCATATACGAAACAGCTTTCCTAATGCTGTAATGTGGCTCAATGTCTTTGCCGTGGCTGAAAAATTGAATTTTAATTAAGTGCCAATAACGTGATTTGCACACACCCCATATATGTACATATGTATATACGAGTATGTATATGAATATCCACTTAATGAAAATATATTGATATTGAGGAGCAGAATTGCAACCACAAATTGGAAATAACAACCACACCAGGCAATTGTAGTCACTCGTGGGTCTGTCTGTCCTTTTGTGGTTAATTGCCGTTAAACTTATTTGTAAACGCATTTAAGGAATAGAATGAAGCGAATGGAAATAAAGTAACAGAAGACAAAGTAAATAGGATGACACGGAAAAGGAAGAAGAAAGCGGAAGTCTTACACCAATTAAGCAAGTCAAGTGTAATTAAAGCGCACAAATGAAACGGAAAAATAAAGCACACAAAAAATAAAAATTAGCGACTAAATTGTGAGCGTGGAAGAAAAAAAGAAAATAAACAATGCAGTACAATAAAAACAAAGAAGAAAATGGATTTTTAAGCTAAGTACTTATTTTACGGCAGAGGACAGTATGCAGAAAAGTTTTTGTTTTTGGAAAGGGGCGGGGGTGAGCACCATTAAACGGCAAGCACTTCATTAGCTTAATTTGTACTTTAACAGCGCAAAGAAAATTACAAACGCGAAGAGAATTGAGAGCGACTCTTGCAAGGATATTTCGCATCCGTGCGAACGGGTGGTTAGATACTAAACGTAAATTTTTTATGTATGTTTATGCATAAGTGTAACGTATTATTAACGTAAAAATTGACACTCCAGCTACTGATTGGACTTATAATTAATACAAATGTATTAAAACATCTATAAATTCTTGCCAGGTTGTATACAAATTAAGGGGGTATTCTAGTCTAGAAATCAAATATATTAGTTAGAAATAAAAATATTTTTGCTATCCATTTTTTATGGTGGTTTTATTGATATCTTAAGAATACAGAAAAAAAATTTTACAAAAAAAATTTAAAAATTAAATTTTTTTTGAACAATGGCGACTGCCTGAAAATAAAAATAGTTTTTTACGCTTTTTTTTTGAAATTCCTGAATTTTTTTTTTAAATATTAAAAACAAAAATTTTGGCACGATGCTGGTAGGATCGATAAAGGATTATATGAAGAAGGTTCGCACAAAATTTCAAGTAAATCGGTTGTATAGAACTTGAGATAATGCTGGTACCGTGTGGAAAAAAGTAGTTTCGAGAACAACGCGTTTAAAAAAGTGAGTCAAACCGAACCGGGCTAGGTTCTGCGTCTCTAAAGTAACTGTAGCCCTTAAAATAATTTTAATTTTTAAAACTCCTTTGGAGGATATGTTCTTAATGGTCTAAACTTTAAATATATGAAAAAAATCGTATTTTTCAAAATTCTAGAGTAGAATAAATAGTAGTTGGGTTGGAATTCTGATTCAGATTGAAATAGCTCATCGATATATTTGTAATATGGTATAAAACTATCCTTATTAATTTTAATGTTGATTGAAGATAAAACCCTTGTTTGACTAACGTTTTCGAATAATATTGAATAATATTTTTCGTTGAATGTACATATGTATTTATATCCTCTCATACGACTCAAGGCTAGGCATTCGCAAAGATAATGTTTCATCTCATCACCTTCGCGTGTTCCTTTAGGATTCATTGCTTCAAACTACACTTGAAGAAGTTGAATAGTCTGGGACTAGCTGACCCTGAGCCGGTCAACTCGCCTGTCTTTTCGTTTCTATATATTCGTATATGACCAGGTACCCAGATGATATTAACCGAGTTATCTACTATGAGCCTAGTTATAGCCTCTTTTCATAACCTAACGAAGTGAAATTTATGGACTTTCTGGTTAGAGCAGAACTTTTCAGCCAACAATTTCAGCCTGAAATACTGAATTTTAGTCACTTAGTTTCGACCTAGCTAATGCGTATGCAACGGGTGGGCCATATAAAATTTTAAATACAAAGATAGGGCGTAAAAGATTGAGTGTAGCGTTTGCTGTATCGCACGTAGCGCCGTCCTGCTGGAACCAAATGTTGTCTAAGTCTTCCTCTTCAATTTGCTTGAAGAAAAATTTGGTTAACATTGCTCAATATCACTCATTGATGGTTACAGCGGTTCCTTCTTCATTTTCCAAGACAAATGAGCCGATGACTCCACCAGACCGAAATCCGCACCATGCAGTGATTCGTGCTGGGTGCATTGGCTTCTCGATGATTACGTGCGGGTTTTCTGTGCCCCAAATGCGACAATTCTGCTTGGTTTCAGCGGTTCCTTCTTCATTTTCGAAGAAAAATGAACGATGACTCCACCAGACCAAAATCCGCACCATACAGTGATTCGTGCTGGCTGCATTGGCTTCTCGATGATTACGTGCGGGTTTTCTTTGCTCCAAATGCGACAATTCTGCTTGTTAACGTAACCATCGAGGTGGAAATGAGCCTCGTCCGAAAAGATGATTTTTCGGTAAAATGACCATCCTCGGTCAAACGAACTTTGGAAAAAAGTTTTCAATATTTCCCAGTTTTCTTCTAGTGAATAGCGATCCATTTCGTAAATTTTAGACTTTTTACTGCATATCTGTCACTTACCAAATGGTATTTGACGTTTCCAATGTCGAAATATAGATAATTCAAATTTAAAACGTAAGATGACCCGTTTCTGTCTCTTTTTCTAATTCCTCATTAACAAGGTATGATACCATGCCCGTAATAGTACCGAATTTGGTTCCATTAGCCTAAAATTTTGAGCCATACTTGAGTATGTTTTCGCTGGATAGCAAAGATAATCACACGAGCTTTTGTTGATGTAGGATAGAATAACCATTTGGTTTCGTAAACCCACATCAATGGCTTTTCTGCAAATTTTCCAGATTCGAAGTATTTTAGAAACAAAGCTCTTAATGTGTTCTCTTCAGCTTAGTTTTTTTTTATCTACAAGCTTTTACTAAATTTGGGTATTGAAATATACTCCAGAGTTGGTACTTATATTAGTATATATTAGTGAAGCTTAGAAATATTATGCTACGGAAAATATCTCAGTTCAAAATTCTGCTTCTTTTAGCTTTCCCTCACTTATTTATTATAAAATTTTGCAAAAAGCTCGAGATATTACACACACACTTTGTCCTTACAAATTTCGAAAGTATCTACTGTTTGAATGCGCCCGAATTTAGTCCTGGGTCCACTCATTTTATTATCATATTTTAGCTCTTAATGTGTTCTCTTCAGCTTAGTTTTTTTTATCTACAAGCTTTTACTAAATTTTGATATTGAAATTTACTCCAGAGTTGGTACTTCAGACATAAACCAAGATATATAAGTGAAGCTTAGAAATATTATGCTACGGAAAATAGCTCAGTTCAAAATTCTGCTCCTTTTAGCTTTCCCTTACTTAGTTATTATAAAATTTCCCAAAAAGCTCGAGATATTACACACACACTTTGTCCTTACAAATTACGAAAGTATCTACTGTTTGAATGCGCCCGAATTTAGTCCTTGGTTCACTCATTTTATTCGAGGGTTTTATTCAGTGACACATGAATTTAATACCTTCGTAATTACCCAGCTACTATATATGCATGTAGTCAGCTACTTGCATCCTTAGATCTATTTGATTCCCTAAATGTTCACACTTCGTAGCAGACGTGAAAATGCTGATTTTTCTTTGTGATTCCGCAAATAAACGCTAATACAACCGGAGGTACCAAGCTTATTTTATACCGCCTTAAGGTTGCAACATTTTCATTTAGTTGCGTCATTAAGTGAATTAACTGCAAATAAGCGAAAGATTACCAAGCGTAGTTGCAGAGTTACTGTCGTCAAGTGTCGTTGTCCATCCGCAAGAATAGCGAATGAGCTAAAAGTGAGTCAAGCAAGATGCAAACACAGTGTACATATGTACATCTTGTTGCACATCCATTTACAAGTCGAAGTACGGCGACTCGGTGAAAGAAAGGACATTGGTACCCTGCAGGGAAATTAGGTAGTTCTAAATTACTGTAAACTAACCGGAAGTCCAACTACTCAGCCGACTGCATTACGACCACACAATACTTTCAAAACATCTAGTTAGTTTATGCATTATTTTCTAAAAATTAAAATTGATAAAAATTTGAAAGAGTACTAAAATTTACTAAATCATTGACTCAAACAAACAGTTTTAATATTGGTACATGACAGCTATTCTCGCATTAGTTTATATGGTATATAGTTGACTTTCAACTTCCGTCGAATTTGAAACCTATACATAGTTGCAAACTAGTGTTTGAATCATTACTCTGCTGTTTCACTACAGGGTTTGTCTGGTGCGCTGTCATGTTGTTTTCTGGGAACAAGTGAGTAGCAACAGGTTTTAGCTATTTTACGGCAATGTTTTCAAATAAACAAATACATACATATGTATGTACTATAGTTATAGCTTAGTACATTGAGTGAAAAGTAGTAAAACGTCAGACGTTCACCTGACACCTGCCAGTTACTTGAGCCACTAGTAAACAGTTGCTATAGTTTCCATATACGAATACGTATTTAGATTTGCCACGGTAATGAAGAATTACATATTTTCGGGTTTTAGTTTATTTAGTCAACTTTTAGTGTTTACTAAGTACCAAATCCAAAAGTTTTCACCAAAAGCAACACAGATTTTTAATGAGGCTCTTGAATGTACATATTTCGGGAATTTTTTAACGTTCATTAGAAGACAACGATTCATATGATTACTAATCATTCTTTATGAGATATTTATTATTATTTTAAGAGTTTACTTTATGAATTAAATAAATTTAAGGAAAACATTTATTTTCACGTAGTTTCATTAGAGTCCATCTCGTCACGATTTTCACTCTTCTGGTCATCTGAAGACAAAACAAAAAAATACGTTAGCATATTCTGCATCTAAGCCATTATATGCCTCAAAGGTACATTTTTTATAGCAACTATAAATTGTGACAAAACAGTAATTGTAAAAAAGGAAAATTGTAAATAAAACGCAAAATATTTAATTATTCATCTATATTTATCGTGTCGCCTTCACCCCACCAGATTTAATACACTTATGCCAACGATTTTTCCAGTCTTCGAAAAACTTTTCACTTTTTGGGGGGAGGTTTCAGCTGCTTCAGCGAATTTCATTTATCTCTGCGATCCACTGAAACCTAGTACTATTTATGAAAAAAAAACTGAGCTCTGACGAGACGAGTCGAACAAGAACGCATTTCATATCGCGAGAGATGTCGAGTTCTCTTGCCATCTCTCAAACATATTATTGACAATTTTCAAGCTCCCTTCACTTTTTAATATTTTCATCAGTTGAAGAGGTCGAATGTCCTCCGAAACGGGACGTATCGTTCCAACCAGCATTGTGTCGTAAACTATCTCTCGACCGTCTTTGAAGGCTTTGTACCACCCTGTAAGCGTTTTCCAACATTCGCAACGATTCCGCGCACAAAATTTGATCAGAAATACACAATTTGAGACAAATTCATTGTTCGATATTTTTGTTCAGTCGCAACGACTACTGATTTAAGCGGGTATTCTACTTAGAATTTTGCAAAATTAGATTTTTTTTCATATATTTAAAGCTTAGACTTTCAAAAATATGACCTTGGAAGGATTTTTCAAAATTCGACTTATTATCAGAGATACAGCCGATTTTGTGAGGTGGCGTCCGTGTCCTCAGAATTGTCCCTAAACTTTAAACACGTTTTTCTCGAAACTACTTTTTTCCGCACGGTACCGGCATTATCTCAAGTTCTATACAACCGATTTACTTGAAATTTTGTGTGAACCTTCTTTATATAATCCTCTATCGTTCCAACCAGCATTGTGTCAAAATTTTTGTTTTTAATATTTAAAAAAACTCAGGAATTCCAAAAAAAAAAGCGTAAAAAATGATTTTTATTTTCAGGCAGTCGCCATTTGTCAAAAATTTTTTTTTTCATGTTCCCTGAGGTAGGGACTATAACAGCATCCTTACTGATTAAGAATTTTTTTTAATTGTTTTTATACCCTGAAAAGGGTATATTAAGTTTGTCACGATGTTTGTAACACCCAGAAGGAAGCGTCGGAGACCCTATAAAGTATATATACATATAAATGATCAGTATGTTGAGCTGAGTCGATTTAACCATGTCCGTCTGTCTGTATATATACGAACTAGTCCCTCAGTTTTTAAGATATCCTTTTGAAATTTTGCAAACTTTTCTCTTCAAGAAGCTATTCATTTGTCGGAACGGCCGATATCGAACCACTATAACATATAGCTGCCATATAAACTGAACGATCGGAATCAATATGACAATGTATCTTCAGCAAATTTGGTATAGATTATTTTCTAGGACAAAAAATGTAATATCCGAGAAGATTGTTCAGATCGGTTAACTATAGCATATAGCTACCATACAAACTGAGCGATCGAAATCAACTTCTTGTATGGACAACTTTCACATTTGACAAGATATATTCACGAAATTTGGTATATATTATTTTCTAAGGTAACAATATAATCTCCGAAGAAATTATTCAGATAGGTTAACTATAACATATAGATGCCATACAAACTGGACACATAGTTACTAACAGAAATGCACCTATGAAGGGTATTTAGCTTCGGTGCAACCGAAGTTATCGTTTTTACTTGTTTTTTTTTTGAGACCACCAGGAGAGTCAGGATCAATGTCACCAGGATGCGCCATTTTTTTACACCTGTCTCTCCCCCTCCCTCTAATTATTTTAATTTTTAATATTTTTTTGTAACGTTTTTTTTCTGTATTCTTAAGATATCAGTAAAAACACCATAAAAAAATGGATCGTAAAAATATTTTTTGTTTTTGTTTTTTAATAAAATTCAAGAAACTGCCAAAAATTTGATTTCTTGAGTAGAATACCCAATTAAGCAGCTGCTGTAAAAAAATTGGATCGCGCTTATATTTGGCATAGTAAGTAATGACAGTCCTACCAACTTAGTAAAATACATTTTTTGAAATTTTAACCCGGAAATTCAATTATATGTTCTGGGTACTTTTTTGACACAATGTATTTGTAACTAAAACTGAAAATGTAACCAGTCAAAGATTTGCATCCAATGGAAAGCATTTTGCTAGCTCCTTCTAGTCCCGTTGTTTGATATAAACAATCTTCAGATTGACCTACATACGTATGTACCATATATAAGCAGCTCTTGTGTAAGTATCAGATCGAATTTTGAGATTTTGATTATGTCATTACAAAAAACTGTAACTTTTCAAACAATTCTTTTGCGTAGACCGAAATTGTCATGTTCTTTACGGTAATTCATTTTCTTCTTTGGATCCAAAGTGACAACCTGTGCTCGTAAAAATTTTTCTTGCACCATATTCCCAACTATGTAGCTTATTTTGTATCGTGCAACAATCAATGAACAAACCGATTTTATTTAACAAATGCAAGGAAGTCAAGCCTTGAAGAATATCTTCTTGTGCGTCGAAAATTATGATGTTATTGGTCCGTGCGATAAGTACGACGCCTATCACATCACACGACAGTCGGGTCTATGTACGTAACCGGAACGGAAGAGTTTTTTTTCCGGACAATGCCTGTCAACTCGGCAGAGTTCTATTTATTTACATATTTGTTAAATAAAATATAGCTAAATATCTTTTTTAAAATTCAGCTATTGTCTCGAGACAATTAATATATTTTTGCATTTAGTTATTTTATTTTCTCCAGACAACTTAGTAAGAGCGTCAACATTAACTTGGTTGTCCTTTATTGTGGTGTATTTCGTTTGGTTCTTTAATAAAGTGTCAAACTTTTTGATGTTCGCTCACAATATTTTTAAATACCACTTAGTTCAGGTTCACACAGGTACTCATTTGTCGCATAAACCGGTTTTCGGACAAGATTTGGATAATACTATATGAAAAGCGAAAAGTTGTCAGAATCGTGTCGCATATGCTAACGAAATAAGCGAAACCAAAAGAGAATATGCGAATAATGAGCGACCCAAGGGTCAGTATGTGAACACTGTTTTAGAAATAAAGCTTTTCATGACAGCCTAAACAAACTGATGCAAAACACGTTGATAGAAATCTCTCACATTTTGTTTTCGCAAAGAGGCATTACTTTTGTCAACAAGATCGGCATCTTTTTTCATAAGTGTAATTAATGGTCTTCATAAAAGTAGAAAGGCCAACAGTAAAATAGATGTGAGCGTGTAATAGGCTTCCTGCCACCGACAATAACAACCGTGTACTTAGTACCTCTTATTGCCATTAGAAATGCGCCTTATATGGTACTCAGCAAGTTGCATGAATAGTTAAGTCAATTGCCACAGACGCCTGATTGTATGTAAGTGTGCGTTTGATTGTTACAATGACATGCGAACTGTGGGTGTTGTTTGACTACCTGACAAATATTAAGTTCTCAAGCGCTACACTTGCATTATCGCTAAGGTAAAAAGGTGAATTTGAGTGTTCATTTTATTTGTAAATATGACTATCTCAACGCCAGTAGGTTGCGCCTGCACGTCGGTCTGCTTTTGTATGTGTTGTTGTGGGCACTACGAGTACATATATTCGAAAGTTTTCGTGTGTGCGTATACATGTTTAAGCCTTAATTTTGCGGTTGGCCTAGAAGAATAAATGAGTGAACGAGTGAAACTACGCTATGGTGCGGAGAACAATGGCCACTTGAAACGCCCACGCGCGCTTAATACTCATTTCGGTGAATACTCGTGCGCACACACTTGAGAAAGTGTTGTTGCAAGTGTGCAGCAACCACTTAAACTTGCGTGCTTCCAAGCTTTGAATGTATGCAAATATGCACACGCATGCATTGGCGCACAAATTGGGTCAACTAGTTAACTACTTTTATAATTTCGAATTTGTTTTTGTTGTTCCCTTTGTTGTTAGCAGACTCAATGAGCCCGGTGTAATGAAATTTCCTCAATTTTTACACAGAATTAAACAATATAACAGGCGTAGGTGCCTGACAGTTTGCAGTTTTTACTTTAGTCCACATTAAAATCAATTTTTTGTGAAGTTTGTTTTTGTGTTTTGTGAACAGAAGTTTTGTCACTTCAAAGTTCTAACTTTAAGGGGCTATACCAGTGGGACACTTAAATTTTTTTTTTTGCTTTTCCGATAGAATATATTTCCGTAAATATTCTGTGAAATCGGGAAGGTCGTATCTTGATTAGTTTTCGGATGGCACCGTTCTAAAGAGCGACCACTCGGAAATGCAAACACATATAATGAAACTTTAAACGCGTTTTTCTTGAAACGACATTTATCAAAATTGCTGGCATCATAACTCAACCAGAAATTGACGGATCGACTTCAAATTAGAACTGAGTATTTTTGAATACATTTACTATACAATGGACTACGATCTTTTCGATTGATTGAAATTGTCAATTTCGCATTAAAAGAACGACCATTTTTTCCTAAAAAAAAAAACATTTTTTTTTCGAAATTACGCCATTTTGTTAATTTTTGATATTTTTCAAAGATCGTAGTTCATTGTATAGAAAATTTCTCTAAGTTTAACAAACTTTAAAAATTTTTTTGTTTTAGCTACTCAGCAGTTGGGGCACTTTTTTTTGGCACCTTTGAAGACAGCCCATAACTCCGTTATTTTTCAACATTTTTGTAAAAAAAAAAAATCTTAAAATATAGCTGAAGATATACCTTATTACCTTCAAAGAAGTTCGAAATATTCAATCGCGTACTTTCTCTTAAAAAAATTCACGAAAATCGCCTAATTTTTCATGTGTCACACTGGTATAGCCCCTTAAGACGCACTTCAAAGTTTAGATAATTTGGAATGTATAAATCCATTAAAACTGTCTGGATAAGATATTGATACCAAACGCCTTGACATTAAGTTATGCCCCGCAATTGCCAGAGGTCGCTCTTAAAAATCCGAAGACTGGCTATCAGGCTTTGCTACAAACCGAACTAGCTTGCGAAAGAACGTACATAATAGGGGGACTCTTGCTCTTGCAAAATTGCAGATTGCAAAAATCCTATACCGAAATATACAAGGGCACGAGAGCACCCATTGCAGAATGTAGTGATATATGAACGGCTGATTCGGTCAATTTATTGTAAATGACTATTGTGCATATCTATTGTGAATTGGCGCACCTTCTGCATACATTCTTAACAAAAAAAAAAAACAAAAACAGCAACAAATCTTTATAATTTAAATAGAAATTATAAAATCTATTTAAAGTTTACCTTCCTCAACAGTTTAACGTCAAAATATGTATTTAAGTAAAATGACAGCTAGCACAGGGTTGCAATTATTTTTTTACGTGTCATTGCACGAGAATAAACATCGGTTTTGGTCTGACATATTTTACCTTCATTGCAAATAGTTTTCTGCGTGTGTTTGTTGTTGTGCCGTTTCACCCAGAGGAAAATTCTGCAATTCGTGCACCGTGCAAGAGTTTTATACCATATGTATGAAAGACCAGCATGTTTGTGTACCCTGTTCTTTTTAGCCATGACCATCTTTATACTACTGTGAGCTAAAAGTGGTAAGACTTTGCTCATAATTTTAAAATTATTAATTTATTCTTCAAAAGCTCTCAAATTATCCACCCAATACCCCTATGTCAACGTTTTTTGCAATCATTGAAACAGTTGTTATAGTCTATTTCCGAAACAGCTTTTAAAGCGCTTAGCGATTTACATTTATTGTCTTCAATAGACTCACTACGGTTGCTCCGGAGTCGTTTGGGTTTGCTGAATAGCCAGAAGTCACAGAATACGGTGGCATGCGGCATGATATTGGTTAAAATTTGACAAAAACGTACGAAGTAACAATGCAGTATGCGACGGTGCACTATTATATACATATGTATATGCATTATTATACATTACAACGCATAAAATTCAAGCAGCGTTCCGAAGAAAATTGTCAACATAACCCTGATCCTTGACATGGTTTTTCTTTTGGTTCTGATCACTTTTGCTACGATATTTTGCTTACGTCTGTTTCGGGTCGTAAGCATAAATCCAAGATTCATCGTCAGTAATAATACGTTGCCTTGCATCCTGTTAGTTGGAAAGCATTTTTTCACAAACGTTAACGCGGTGTCGCTTTTCGAAAAAATTTACTGATTTTGAAATCATTCTTGCTTTCACTTTTTTTAGGCTCAAATGATTTTTAAAAATGCTTTTCACGAATTCTTCCGATATTCCAACGATGCTAGTAAGATCTCTGACTATTCATCGTCTATTCTCAAACACTAATTCCTTTATTTTATTGACGTGTTGATCATCAGTTGATGTTGATGGCCGTCCTAAACGTGGTTCGTCGTCAACGCTTTCTTGAATTAAAGTTTTCATACATTATTGTCCAAGGCAATGCTAAAATCTCCAAACATTTTGTGCACATAACATACATATAAACATAGCTGCATGCAAACTGAAATATCTAAGCTAAATTCGACTTCAAGGTTGTTTACATCAAAGAAAGGTGCTAGCATAAACTAGAAAAACGTTTTCTGAAGGATGAAACTGTAGGATGCAAACCAATTTAGTTTAATTATATATATGTACATATAGTTGCTGTAAGAAATACAGCTGTTAAGAATATTATTGCTTCAGTGCAGAGTTCAAGGACTTTTTTGGTTTTATAAGAAATTTCTCTGCTGTATAATCAAATGGGCAGAAAAAAATCAAACTGAATAAGAGGTAATACTCATAAAAATTGATCGAAGTCAGACCAAAACTTGTTATCCTTTGTACTGAATATCGGCTATTTAGTGGGCTATCTTAAAAAACCAGGTGGGAATATTTTCTTCAGCAGACAGCATTTTAATGCCTAAAATAGAGACGAAGATGCAAATCTCTTGTAGCCCTATTAAACAGAGTAATACAGTTCTTGAGCTTCTGCTTGGTTTTATTCTCTAAATAGCGGTTAATACGTAAGAAATCTTAAACGAAAATAGGTGGACATGCTTTCTTGATCTTGATTAAATCTTTCCTCTCTTTGTGCTCATGGATGGCTTTCTGGCTGAAGTACTGTGCAAAAGGCATTTAAATAGTTTGAGTAGGAATACATACAGTGCGTTTAAAAAAGAACGTATTTCCTTTGGGCGATTAATTCGCGGATAGTTATTATTTTTTGTTTGTAATAACCACCAATTTTTCTCCTTTTTGAGAAGTTTTCACATAGAAGTTGAACCAAATTTTTGTTCAGGAAGGTGTCAAATATGTCTCTAAATACAACACACAGCTGTACTGTAAATAAACCTCGTACTTTCAAAAACACTTTGCATTGGCCGGAGAAAAAAATAAAAAGGGATTGGCAATGGAATATTAGCAGATGAGTAAATTTTTGTATTCTTCAACGGAGAGCACGGTTTTGTTTAAGGAAAGGACAAAAATTTATTCAACGTGGTGGTCCGTATCCCCATCAATGTGGAGGATTATGGATACTGCTTCGCTCATGGATTTGGGGTTTTGAAGTGCTTTACAGAGAACCCGAACGTCTTTAGAATGATAAAATTGTATACATAGGGTTTACCGAAGTCATCTGTAAGGCTTTTTAGAAAGAATAGTCTTGATTGGGATACTACAGGAAGATAATGATCCGAAACATAGGACTCCTATTTTTATACCCTGAACAGGGTATATTAAGTTTGTCACGACGTCGGAGACCCTATAAAGTATATATATAAATAAATGATCAGTATGTTGAGCTGAGTCGATTTAGCCATGTCCGTCTGTCTGTCCGTCTGTCTGTATATATACGAACTAGTCCCTCAGTTTTTAAGATATCCTTTTGAAATTTTGCAAACGTCATTTTCTCTTCAAGAAGCTGCTCATTTGTCGGAACGGCCGATATCGGACCACTATAACATATAGCTGCCATATAAACTGAACGATCGGAATCAAGTTCTCATATGAAAAACTTTCGCATTTGACTATGTATCTTCACCAAATTTGGTATATATTATTTTCTAGGGCAAAAATGTAATATCCGAGAAAATTGTTCAGATCGGTTAACTATAGCATATAGCTACCATACAAACTGAACGATCGGAATCAAGTTCTTGTATGAACAATTTTCACATTTGACAAGATATATTCACGAAATTTGGTATATATTATTTTCTAGGGCAACAATGTAATCTCCGAAGAAAATATTCAGATCGGTTAACTATAGCATATAGCTACCATACAAACTGAACGATCGGAATCAAGTTCTCATATGGAAAACTTTCGCATTTGACTATGTATCTTCACCAAATTTGGTATATATTATTTTCTAGGGCAAAAATGTAATATCCGAGAAAATTGTTCAGATCGGTTAACTATAGCATATAGCTACCATACAAACTGAACGATCGGAATCAAGTTCTTGTATGAACAATTTTCACATTTGACAAGATATATTCACGAAATTTGGTATATATTATTTTCTAGGGCAACAATGTAATCTCCGAAGAAAATATTCAGATCGGTTAACTATACCATATAGCTGCCATACAAACTGAACGATCGGAATCAAGTTCTTGTATAGACAACTTTCACATTTGACAAGATATATTCACGAAATGTGGTAAATATTATTTTCTAAGGCAACAATGTAATCTCTGAAGAAATTGTTCAGATCGGTTAACTATAACATATAGCTGTCATACAAACAGAACGATCGGAATCAAGTTCGTGTATGGACAACTTTCACATTTCACAAGATATATTCATGAAATTTGGTATAGATTATTTTTTTAGATAACAATGTAATCTCTAAAAAACTTGTTCAGAACGGGTTACTATAGCATATAGCTTCCATACAAACTGGACACATAGTTACTAACAGAAATGCACCTGTGAAGGGCTTCGGTACAACCGAAGTTAACGTTTTTTCTTGTTTTTTTTTTTAATATAATAATTTTATTATCCTATTAGTTCTAATAGTTTGCACAAGTCCCTCGAAACTGTGGTTTTGAAGTCATTTGGCAAGATTTCTCGAGAACTACTCAACCGATCGTCATAAAACTTTCCGCACGTATTTGAGATACAATTCTTAAAGACGAAGGATGAAGGATTATTTTTCGATTGAACTATTTAAAAAAAAAAAATTCGCGAAATTTTTAAATTATTTTGTAAAAATGTCTGCAAAAATCCAATTTTCACTTTTTTTCCTTCGTCCAAGTTTTAAGTTAAGGTCCTAACTAAAACGGCTACCTTTGTAATATGCGGAATATTTGTTTGCAAGGTGCCATCAAAGATGCCAGTCTATAATACACAACTCGGGAGATTTGAGCAAGTATTAAAAAAACGTCAACTATAACAATACAATGTATTTTATATAATTACAACGTTTCTGCCAATGAAAGTTCCCCACACTTTGGACAACGAAATCGTCATTTTTTGAACGCACTGTACCTAAATCAAGTTAACTTTAAGTTAGAGGGTGCTTTGAATAATTTTTAGTGACACTCACTTTATGCTTTATTTTAGCAGTGCCGATGATGAATTTGCTATTCGTGCTTTGCTGCATTGATTGCTGCTTTAGCTCCGCAGAGCAAAGCGCCACACCCCGGTTGCAATTGTGTTTCGATTTTTGCTAGTAAAACTCAAATTTCTGCTTTTACCAAAGCACTAACGACTGAAAGTTTTTAGCAATTAATAAATTTTCCAAAAAGTTTTGAGATTGTTCCCCCTTTTAACACTCACCAAACTGAGATAGGTTAGAACCCAATCGACTTTCATTTTATATAACTCCATCAAAACAATGACGGAGAATAAAAAAAAAAGAAATGATGAAGGTTTTTGGAGGAATCCTGAAGATAAGTAAACAATGTTCAATAAAATCACAAAATTTTTTTCTAATACTTAGTAGTTTTGAAGGAAATACATTTTTAGATCAATATTTCGCAAGACAAAACTAGAAACACATCTTCGCTAACGGGGTTACTGCATTGGATGTGTGCATGTCACCCTAACTCTCCACAGTTATTATGCATTATTAATTCGCTTGTGCGCCGAGTTGGTACTCCGGCTTTTCTTTTGTGTACATACTTTGGTAGAGTGGAGTTAATTAATTTGACGGTTTTTCTACTACCTCATTTGCAGACTGCAACTTGATGCGCTCAGTTTTATTTTTTCAAATAGTTTTTGCTATTTGTCTTGCATATTTTATCCAACATCCCAGCGTGCATGAATTGAGTTGCTGATTAACCGCAACGACTGAGTTTTTGTTGTTTTTGTATTGCGAAAATTTCGCTAAAAGTGAGCTTTTCGCGCTTCACCGAATATATCATGCATAGGCATTTGTTAACACTTGGATGTTTCTGTGATTTCATGCTCTTTTAGCGAACAGTGGCCCGTTTTGGAAATATCAGTTGACATTTGCCATAAGCTGCTGAAGGGCAGGAAACCCATTTTTAAATAGATGTTATAATACTTAGTTATGTTTGGATTCGATTAGTTATGGTTTGAGGGTTGACCCCGGTGATGAGGATCAATCGTTCTCAATTGGACAATTGAAACACCGGCTCTTTTTGTGTATGTAAGAGACCCTATTGCATAAGAGACCCCGATGTATAGAGCATACGCTTTGCTTATCACAATTATATTGAGACCGCTAATAACTATTTCAACCAATACGACCAAAAGCCAAAGTTATGACACCCAAAAGGTTTTAATTTAAATCTCCAGCTCTCAACTTTGGAAGAGAGCTTAGAGACATCGGTAGATTTTGTTGTGCTTTCGCGAAACGGAGCTTGGAGGAACAAACGTTTTCTACCACTTGGAAAGGGTTAAAAAACACGTGGAACACAATATAGAAAACAGTAGTCTTTCCCAGAACATTAGTACTAAATGTCACCGCATCCGTACACCAATTTTCTAAAGATTTGATCTAATGATCTTTAAATTTTCCAAAAGTAAGACGTCTTCATTTTTAATATACTGAACAGGACATATTAAGGGGGGTATACCTCTAGTACCGTCAAAAGAGGTAATTCTTTCCAATTTTATTTTGGGAGAATAAAAACCGATTACATTAGAAATTTTGCATATAAAGTAAGAGGTATTTTTGAAGTATAGGATAAAAATTATTTTATGTAAAAAAAATGGCGGAAATATCAACGATCCCGTTGATTGACATATTTTGCGGCCGTCAACTTCCTGACTAGGCTTCTTATTTCAAACGAAAAAAGTATTTTTTTTTTTAATCAATAAGCTTTTATCAAGTGCATAGTAGAGGGGTTTTGAGAATTTCGAAAAATTGGGGATATAGGCCTATAAAATACGCTTTAGTTCAAGTAAATCGGTTAAATAATTCGCTCGCATTTTGACGTCGGGATAGAAAAAGTTAGTTTTGATGAAGTGCAGTGGTTTTGGGGCCTATTTCTTCGAAAATATTCGGACCAATGAAACTTCGGGACTATATGTTCGAATAGTTTTTCTATTGATTAGAGCGAAAAAAAGATTTTAAATTTTTTTAAAATTAATGAGGTATATCCTCCCTTAAACTTGCTAAGAAGTTGGTAACACCCATATGGAAACATTGGAGACCCTAAAAAATATCAGTATGACTAGCTGACTCGATTTAGCCATGTGCGTCTGTCTGTCCGTCTCTCTATTTATACACAAATTCAGTTTTTGAGAGTATTTTTCTCTCCTAGAAACTGCTAATTTATAGGAATCACCGATATTTGATCACTATACTATATATATGGTATTCGAATTAAACGATTGCAATCAATCTTGTATGAAAATTTTTTTCATTTGATCAGTTATCTTCAAGAAATTTCATATGGATTGTTGTCCAATGCAACTGTGCAATCTTCAAAGAAATTATTCAGAGCGAGTCACTATAGAACATAGCAGCCATACAACCTGGCCGATCATAGTTTTTGTAAGAAATCCTTTATATTAGTTAAGGGCAGTATAGCTTCGGTGCAACTGAAGTTTTCATTTTATTGTTAAATCTGATTCCTTTTTTGGCATCCGTACACTTTTCGGAAACCACTGTGCTGAAATGGATTATGCCATAAGTCAACCGCTTATGTGCACAGCCGTCGCAAATGCAGGCAACACCGCAACGGTGGCGAACATCAAGCAGAAACGATGTGGCTGTGCAACGTCGCCAATCACGAACAGCAGCGGCGAATAAACACCACCTTGAGCGCGCTTAGATGAGCTGCCGTGATAAATATATTATGTCGTGTCTTCATTTATGGTATGTACTTATATGTATGTATGTACATACATGTGTCGAACAGCGTCGAAAGAGAAACTCAGAGAAGCGGCGTAAGGGGGAGCTTGTCTGCAACTCTTTTATAAAATACTTACATACAATTTGAGGCGGTTAAATGCTGCTACGTAAGTGAATAAAATAAATGAAGTAAGGAAAATAACGCAAAAGGAGGGAAAAACCAACAAAAAGTAAAGCATTCCCTGCAACGTCTGCAACGTCGTGATTGTGCAATTTACATCAACTCAATTCCAAAGCTCCAACAAACCAAAAAAATTTCAACAGAAATGAGCGGCACAATAAATATTAAAAACTACATCGCATAAATGCATACATAAATAAGCCAACAAGTACGACAAAGCTGCAAGCTACAAAAACATTGCGCAAAATATAACTGCGAACTGGTATTTGCCGCTGTTGCCGCTGCTGTGCAATTGTTGCAACAGCAACGCTGCTGCACTGCAAACATTTTTTCGCTGCTGAAATGCTGCATTCTTTCATTCTTATTTTAGTTGCCGCTGTTGCATATTTTTCCCTCAAGGACGGAGCGTGTTTTTCTAAGCGTCAACGCGCTTCCAAATGTGTACAAAACCAATGCCAAAAAACAGCTGCATTTAGTTTGAAAACCTGTACTGAGCGCTTTAATGCAAACAACAACAAAAAAACGCTAAGTGGTTATTCACCCAACAATGCTTGGTCAACTGTGAGTAATTTCACAAGCCGGGCTAAGAGTGTATTTCTAACACATGACCGTAAAGACAACAGACACGCTGGCTGGCCGGGCGGCTTGGACGGTTGTCTAACAGCTTGACTGTCATTTGGCTTGCTGACTCTACTGCATTGTAGGAAAACTGAAATGCCCTCGGAACATTAAGGTTACGGGTAGACTGTAGAATTTGTTTCGATTTTATTACTCAGTATGGATGCTACTGTGGGGATACACCGATATAGAGTTCTTCCATTTCTTAATGGCATTCTTATGGTAAAAGACATATTTACGTTATAATATGTATGTCTCTGACTCACCGTTTCGCGTTTCATTTTCGCTAAATTTCCCTTTAATGAGTTATTGAGTCTGATCGCTTGGATCCAATTTAATTCTAGAAATTTTGCTATATGTTTCTCCATTTTCCACAGTGTTTCATGAACAATACGTCCAACACGGTGTTTTAACCTAACCAACTTAAGTTTTCTCGATCAATCTTATTTTACGGTCATCTAAAATTCCTTTGTGGATAGTTTTAGATGCAGAACCTCTTTCTCAAAAACTCGTAACGTGAACTCATCAGATGTTGTCATCGTCCATACCTCTGCACCATAAAGCAAGAGTTTGGTTTTTGTCCGTTGAGAGAGGGCTTTACTTCTCAATTGTTTACACAGTCCGAAGTGGCATCTATTGGCAAGAGTTATCTGTGTTGGATTTCGAGGCTGACGTTGTTGACGGTGTTAATACTAGATAGACAAAATTATCTACGACATCGAAGTTATGACAGTCAACAGTGACATGGGACCCAAGTGTCAAGTGCGACGACTGTTTGTTTGATGACAGGAGATTTTTCGTCTTGCTTTCGTTTAATACCAGAAGCATTTGATTCGCTTCCTTATCCAATCTGGAGAAAGCAGAACTAATGGCGCGGATGTTGTGATTGCTGTACAGCTGTGACATTTATACATTTGTGTTTTGAGGTTAGATTTAACTATACAACACATGTGCATGCATTCAATAGGAGTTGTTCTCTCCGTAAATAAATGCATACTTCTCAGCCATTGTAAGGAATCCTAGATAGGTTGCCAGGAAAATATCTTTTATTGATTAGAATTTCGTCACTGGAAGAATAATATCTAGGTAGTATGCAAAATATCGTAATAAAACTAAGAATATATATTACAGTACCTAGAGGGTAAGCTAATTCCATAACAAAAGTGAGTGTGATCGTTCTACAACTTCAGCTAGTAATGAATGCTGACTTTATAATTTATCTCGTAAAGTTTTCATGTCTTTCCTCATTTCCGAATTGGGAAACATCTAAAATTGTATTAGAGATCGACTTAACTTAAGCTCTTCTCTACTTATTGAATACACATATATGTAAAAGTTGTTGCCACTAAATCTATTCGTTGATTGTATAGCAAGTTGCCTGCAAATGTAGAACATATTCTCGTGCAGATGGTTTGCCTTTTAACGTTCCCTTGCTGGCAATCATCGGGCACTTCATATTATAACGCAATTTATGCACCACAATATATCATGCGGAAATGTTCTGTTTATCTGCTACAAGTCATATACCATATGTGTGTGGATATGTGTGCTATCGCTACTGCTTCTTTGCTCAACGCTATTTGCTTTTAGCGGTTTCAAAGCATGCTTTGAAAATATTAAATAAAAAAAACATTTGGATCACTTTTTATGTGAATATGTTTTTTTTATGAAAATATGCATTTGAAAGTTCAACGGTAAAGAAGGTGAAGAAGAGCAACAAATTATTATTCATCAAGTTCTGAAACGGTGCAAGTCATTTACATACATACATGTTTGCCTCGGTTGCGCTCACTAAGAACATAAATAGCCGTTTCGTATACATAAGTATAAAACTGTACTTATACATAAATATATATCTAAGCTGCTGATTTATATGTATGTAGCGATCAGATTTCTGTGCCACCTGCTTCAAATGTGTACCTATGTATGTGCATCCGTTTGTAACCAATGTTTACTTAAAAACTTCTAAATGCTAAATTCGACGTTAGTTGTAAAAAGTTCATCGTTGCTGTAAATCTTTATAATAAACACCCGATCATTGTGCAGGATATACAAAAAAACGTAAACTTGGGCTCGAAGCTATAATACCCTTCATAGTTGCGTTTTTCAAACAAATAGCACAAATGTATATAAAAACATATTTCTCTTCATTTTAATCGTTATTTCAACTATATTGTGAACTATTTCGAGGTTTCCTACTTTTTTAAAGAAAATAAAAACACAAAAACTTCAAATGTTAAGAGAATTTCTTTAAAAATTATCTATTTCAAATGTTGACCGTAGCTAAGTCTCAGATAGTCCATCTGTTGAGCCCAAATTTCGATTACTCGATCAAGCATTTCGACTGGCGATTGACTTGCGTAGTGTTTTGCTCTTAGTCCTGAATCGAAGCGGTATTGTCCGCATAGACTTTAGACTTCACATATCTACTCAGGAAAAGTCTTACGGTGTGATATTACACTAACTTGGTGGCTAATCAACCCACCCAGAGTGTGAAATTATTTGCTCACCGAAGTGTTCTCTCAATAAATCTATTGATTGATGCGATGTGGTGCCGTCTTGTTGAAGGGGGTATTCTGGTTTAGAAGCATGAATTTCAGGTAATCTTTAAAGTGTCGTACAAAAAGGCAATTAATATTTTTATTATACATTTTTTTATTATTTATTTTTTAATTTTAGAAGAGTAAAAAAAATTAAAAACTAAAAAAAGTAAAAAATTTCAAAAATTATGAGCTGACGAAGTGGTGGGTCTCTAAAAACTTCCACGTGACCATACCCTTGATTTCAACCTTCCTAGTTATCTGAAACCAAAAAAACAGATTATTAATCTAGAATAATGTCGCAATGGCCTTAACTACGGAAAAGTGGGAAAATTTTTTTTCACAAAATGGCGACTGCCTGAAAAAAAAAGTTTTTTTGGATCACTTTTTCTGACTATTTCGAATTTATTAAAAATAATAAAAATTAAAATTTGGAGATGGGGCTAGTTCTAAACATAGACAATCCTATAACGAAGACTCTATAAAAATTTCAAGTAAATCGGTCCAGTAGAACCTGAGAAATCGGAGGTATCGTTCCGAAAAAGTCAGTTTTGAGAAAAATGCGCTTAAAGTTTCGCGTTAAGTCTTTTGTTCGATTAATTCCGGCCGAACCAGTTTAGATGCCAGGTCAGAAAAATGCCTGTATCTCCGAAAATAATTTGAATTGTGAAAAATCGTCTTGTACACATATTCTTGAATAGTTAAACTTTGAAAATACAAAAAAAAATATCGATTTTTTTTCTAAACCAGAATACCTCCTGAAATCAAATGTCGCCAGGTCAAGAGCTTCAATTTCAGGCATTAAATAATCGTTTATCATAGCGCAATAATGACCGGCATTGACGGTTACGTTTTCACCGGCATCATTTTTGAAGCTTGACACGATAGATAGATCAGTTTTGGTCCTTTGCGATACCAGATGGAGTTCAGTTGCTAAGTCCATGAGGAGTAGTCATACTTTAGCATGCCTACGCTTAACGCGGATTTGAACGGACTCTGCGGCCTAACTATCAACGCCTCTTCCAATGTACCAGAGGCTTATAGCGGAGTTTTGCCAATACCGGACAAGTGCACATTTCTTGTAGTCTTCTCGTTCTATCAGCCACATTCTGCGGCCGTTTATCGGCCACTAGACAGTGACCAGTTAGTATTCCGATAATGTTCCTACAGTCTGTTCTATCGAGTGCTAATAAAAATTGTGTGTGCTTCCGATCTACCGTTCTGCTCATGACTTTTGCACCAAGGTAGCTCGGTTTATTGGGTTTTGATTTTATTCACCAAGCTTCCTTGAAATCGAATCCACTTCTCTCCAACGCTTGGCGAATGGAACAAGCTGTGCCAGATGTTCAGACAAACGCTACCTTGTCTTCAGACGCACGCAGAAAAGTGTTTCCTAGTGGAGAAATTCTGTTATTTTGCGTAAACAACCTTTAGTTTATAAATTACTATAACTGATTTTAAGTCTTTACAAATATGATACAAGAAGAAAAAGAAATTTGTATTTTCGTTTGTCATTTTAACCATTCACAATAGTAAAACTGACCTAAGATAGCGGTTGTACCACTTTAAAGAGCTATCCGCATACTCTCTAACACGAATTTAACTAGTTGACTTTTTTGTTGCTTTTACATGAAATTTTTTTTCAAGAGACCAGAAGCGAGTGGAAAAATGGCGAATCGAAGAAAGCATATTTTTCCTTTTAAAATTTTTTTAGTTTTTACCAAAATTTGGGTTTACGTAAATGTTTCGAAATAGTAAGATGGGTAACGTTTGCTTATTGCACACTTTCATATAATTTAGAAAGGTTCCCTCTGCCGTTCAAATGCCTTATTTTCCATTTTATGCAAATCCGTTCGCTCCGTGCATTGAATGCACAGTAGTCGGTGCTAAGTGGGGAATGCGACAAAAATACTGTTAGTGAAGTTATCAACTCGAAAGTTTCAGAATGCTTTAAAATAAATATATCATATACGACAAGTACTATTTCGTTGAAATAACAATAGTTCAAAGGCCCTTTTATGAGAAACTCCTTAATATTTGCAATTTAATAATCGGGAATCTTTAAATATTAATATTATGTTCCAAAAGACTCTTTGATTTGAGCAGGATGGAACGGAACTAATTCATGAATTTCAGACATTGCACTACCCAACAATTCTGAAAGAAACAAATGACATTAAACTAGTGTTATTAAAGACTGACAATAGCAACAGGATAATGTTAAGATTTTTATATATAAAACGAAAAAAATGTTAAGCAAAACTGAACTGAAATTTAATCAAAAATTAATATTAATTTAAAGCTTTCAAAAATATTTTTGTTAATTTTAATAATTTTTTATTTGTACTACCTCCGCATCATAATGGCAAATTTTACTACGACTTGCTTACTCTCTCTATTGTGACATTCTTTTGAAGTAATTGGATCAATTCAGACATGAAGTTCGCACGAATTCTCTATTTTTTTATCTTTCAAATTGGTCACTGTGCCCGGCATTCCCACCGAACTCCAAAAATCGCACATACATGCATAAGTATAAGTAGAGGGCCTTTGTTTTCCTTTCGTCTGAGCTTGGCATTTACTCGTTCCACTTTTCTAATGCAAATTCCAATTACTAATTCGTGTTGTAAAGTGAAAATAAATAACAAAATTCTACCGGCAAAATACCAAGAACGACCAAAAATGTACAAATGCCTGCATATACATACATGCACACATCTATTTTCCATGAGCGCCGATGTATTAAAGTCAATCCTTTGCGGTCTTAAATACAAACAAATGCCTGCGTTTAGACACTAACGAGTACACATACATAAAACACATGTGTTGCAAATTGTTGCTGACTTGACATTTATATTCGCGGATTCATGTTGGTTTGTAAACTAAGCCAGATGTACGTATCTACATATGTATGTATGCATATGCAAGAATTGGGTGTCGCGGCGTATGAGTAATATTTGTGCGATACACATGGCCGTGCATTTGTGTTAAACGCGCTTACTTTTTATTTATCGTTATTTGCTTTTGCTTGATACACCTGCGACATGGAATATTTGTGAGAAGGCAAAACTTTTTTAAATTTCCTTTTGTTTCCTGTAAAGAGCGGAATTGAAAATATGAATAATATTTAGAGTATAGAGACTTTTTTCGCCTAAAGAAGAACTGGTCTTTTGATGATTGGTTGTGATTGTGTGATTATATATATATTTTTTTTGGATATGACTGTGAGATGTAGTGCTATACGCCATTGCTGCAGCTACCGAAAGTTTCTTTATACCCCAGAGTCGAACAGTTTTCCAACAGGATTTTCCCAAAACATAAGGCGAAAATCGTGAAAAAATTTGTTGAATTTTTATTATTTGTGCGTCACGTTCGAGCCAATTATACGGAAGTTGTCACTATGCTTATTCACCAATAGGCACGAACAAATTGTAAGAGCGAATGGAAAATCGTCTGATTTTTGTTTTCTTAATTGATATTTTGCATAGCTAAACGAAAAAATCTGATGACTTCCAACAAGATATCAGTCAAAATAATCTTTTGAATTCAAATTTTTATTGTTTGCTTCTTTACTTAGCTCAAATAGATATTTACGTTGAATGTGCTAGAACCAAAGAACTGTTTATGAAAACAATTCAAAAAAAACAATTTTTGTTGTAAACCCTCATATGTGTATGCTTGGTCCTATGCATTTCGAGTTCATTAATCGAAATTGCACTTTGCTCCCTGGCACACTTTATCGCGCGATGACTATGATGCCTTAACTGCTTGTGACAAAAAAATTTTGAAAGTAAACAGCTGTGGAATTTGATTTGTCTTATCATTTTAAAATTTAAAGTGCTTTCAGCGCTTCGCGCAATGCCGTTTACGTTATTATGAATGCCATTTGAAGATTATTTACAGCAAAAGTTTTAATAATGAGCTTGAGCTTCCTTTTTGATGTTTGGGTAAGCGGAGAAGTACACAAATATACATAGACTATATATGTGTATATAAGCACATATAGTTACTTATGAATTTTGTTACTGATATGATTTATGAATGCATTTTATACCGTACAAGTATAATGTAAAATTGTATCGACTTTTTTTAAGGGAGCGTGTCGATTCAAGGTCATATTATTTGGTTGCTAGAAAAACTTGGGGAAAATTTTCAATTTTAAGTTTGCGCTGAAACCCGTAGTTTCAGTTTTATTCGCTCGCATCTGGTCATGCTATATCCTTTTTGGAAAGCTCATTTCCAAAGCCTCATCACGTGTTTGGTCTGATTGTCCCGTTTTTTCAAGTCGTTATGTGCGTCCCCCAACACATGGAGCCAAAATTTAAAAGAGAAAAAAAACACGCAATATTTTACATTTTACTTCTCCCGGTTTAAAGGCAAAAATTGCATCTCAAGCTGCCAATAAAACTTTTGCAGTTATGGCCCGATACAGTTTCCTTTCCACCGCACAACGATGGTTTCAACGTTTTCGTTCTGGTGTAGAGGTGGTCGAAGATGCGCCACTCTCCTGAAGGCCTGTCGTCGAAAAATGCGATAAAATCGCTGAATTGGTCGAAAGAGACCGGCATAGTAGTCATCAAACCGTTAGAAACCATTTAAAGAAGCTTGTAGTCACTAAGAAGCTCGATGTATAGGTGCCACACGAATTGATTCAATAAAAATACTGCAAGACTTTTTTGACAACCCATTATTTGGTTGCTTAGAAACTTATATTTTACAACATTTAACTGGGAAAATAAATGGTGTTTACACCCGCGTAACTTTTGCTCAGAATATAAAGAAATTTTCTTACCTAACGGCTATTGGTAACAACTAAGACTAAATGAGTAACACAGTTATATAAATAGCATCGATCAGATGACGTGAAGGACTGATTTCCTGATCTATTTATTTTCGCTCCACCAACTACCCATCTGTTCTTTCGTCGAGTTTCTATTGCAAAAGGGCTGAGTTCAACTATTGTTTCCCTCAATAATCTGAACTGAAAATCTTCATTCATTTAGCACCATTTATCTTCGCCAAAATGGAAGATTAAGAGAACGCATTACCTTGGACATATCGAAATCTGGCGTTGAAAACAGAATTGTGCATTCATTTTATATTAATTTTCATTATTTGAGTTCTACCGTAAGTTATTTTATGTGAGATATTTTGGTTATATAGTTGAAAAGTGACTGGTGATCTGAACGCAAGCGGTTGGACCAAAGCCATCATCAGGGCGATTACGTCTTAACCAACAAGGCATGTATTTGATTGACAATCTGATTTTTTCCATCCCAGATGTTCCATGTGCATACATTGCCCGTAGACATCATCGGAAGGTGTATTGCTGCGAAAATTGCCATCAGACTCAGAGAGTCTGGGTTCCTAAAAGAACACGTTTCTGAACACTTGTAAATATTCACCCACTTTGACTGCGTACCGAATTACTTGGACCATGTAGCCGCCAAACCGAACTCTGGCGGCACCTTCTCTACCCATCTACCGGCGAGGGAGTTGTGGGTGAGAAGAAACTGTTGGAGGAGAGAGGAAGTGAGTTTCTTTACGGATGGGACAAGGTTGGTGAAGGGCTTTACTATCAGGAGCTCTCTATCAACTCCAGCTTCAGACTCTCTGACTATTGCAGTGCCTTCCTGGTCGAGCTTGCAGCCATTAAGGTAGCAGTAGATTTAATGCCCCGGATTAAGAGCCTGTATCTCTCCATTCACTCAGATAGAAGGGCGGCACTAACCCTGAACGATCAGGACTGGTTAAATAGTGCCTAACTTCGCTATCAATAGCAACGAATGTCTTTGTGATAAGACTGGTGTGGGTGCCAGGCCGTACATGCGTTGTCGCAAAAGCCTTGTAGCCCAAAATCGATCTATTGGCGTCCATACACTCAGGCTGAGAATTCTACCAGAAGCCATCTGCAGAAGCTGTGTGGTAAATTCTTTACCAAGAAGATGAGCTGGAAACAACTCAGCACTTCCTTCTTGACTCGGGTTCGGGATGTCAAGACTTAAACACTTGAGAGCGCATACGAGCGTGGGAATGAAAATTAAACGCCTGTGCAAATTTGTATTGGCTATTAAGGGGTTAGGGGTAGTCAGAGGCACGAAAAAATGAGAATTTTCAGTAATTTTTCTTTGCTATTAAATCATGTTATTTCACAAATGTAGTAATATGGCATTATTATAGAATTGACTTGAAGTCACGAAAATTTAAAAAAAAAAAATTTATTTTCAAAGTTATAATTGTTTGTGTTGACCCAGTTCCAAAAAAGGTACTTGCGATGATAACCATAAGTCCTTGGGGAATCAACTAAAATCAATCGGAAAAAAAAGATTAGTTTTATAAACAGACAATCCTGGGCCTGATCGAAGGATTTTATTTTTTTCAAAAATTTACACAATGGCGGCCTCAGGTAATTTTTTCTATATTTTTGGGGAAAAATCAACAGTTAATTGGTCTTAAAAAATCGAAATTTAAAAAAAAGATCCTTCAATCAGGCCCGAGCTTATTATGTATTCTAAAAGCTGTATAAATTTCATTAAAATCCACTAAGCGGTTTCGAGTTACAGTTGTCACCAGTTTAAAAAACATTGTTTTGAGAAAAACGCGTTTAAAGTTTGCTTTTTGCTTTGAAGTGTCCGAGTTCTCTTTGTTATTTGTCGAATAACTCAAAAACTAATTATCGGATCAACGTGAAATTTTCAGAAAATATTTTTAAGATATTACACTTAACGAAAATGCAAAAAAAAAAAATATTTTTTTTGAAAATTCTAACTACCCCAAACGCCTTAAGCGTTTTTCTAATTTATAAGCTCGAAAATAGGAGTTATTTTTTTTCTATGGCTTCTCAAAAAACTACATGGACTACTATCACGTGCGATCTTTGATCAGCCATTTAACCTAATCTAACCTGTTCGATGTTAAAAAGTCATTATAACACTGACAACCATAGAAGAAATCCCATCTCAACCGAATAAACGCTTAAAGCCCCCACGCATGCTTTGCTTTCTGCCGACTCCACTTTATCATGTTGCTAAAGGTGGGATTTTAAAGAAAGGTCAAATATTTTCGCGGCATCAAGTGAACACGCTATTTTAGGCATTACATGGTTTGGTGCTAAAAGTTTACTTCGACTTCGTAAATGTTTCCATAAACCTCTTTTTATCATGGCTTGTAATAACCTTGCCTTATTCAACATTTATTTATTATATGGCTTTTATATTTGTTTTAACTGTTAATTGCCGAAATTTATCTGCAGGGTATAAAGTGCACATTCATCCCAATTTTATTAAAAAATTTACAAACACTGTGGCTGTGTTGAAAACATAAATTTACGTGTTGATAATTCGAGCTCTCGCGAGTAAAAGTATGCAAGTAGTTATGTATCTACTTACATATAAATGTATCATACATATAAGTGTATATCATATATGTATACATATATAGGGTGTTTATTATTTGTCGGTGCATAATTGAAAATGAAGAAATATAATTTGTACTAACTTTTTTAGTTCGTTAGTTAGATACGTTTGGAAACTTTGACTGTTGATTCTCATCGATACGACGAACGGAAATATATAAAGATTTTCGTTGAAAGAAAGGCAATTTCAATGCGTGGCGAATCCTATGTCACACTGTTTTGCGTCAAGTCGAAATCCATGAGCTTTTTACCAAAGCCGTAACTGAGTCACGTAAAAAAAAAACAAAATGTTTCCTTGTTTTTAAAATTATTCAACGTTTAAGTACCGTACTAAATGTTGGCGCACCCTGTAGAAAAACGTATATATGTAGTTGAAATTAAATTGATTTTTATGAGCAAAATAATTGCATGGATAATTGAAATTTATTACAATTACAATAAATTGCACTAATTTATGTTGTGTCACCTGAGGAGGCAAGCACAAAGCTAAAAAACAAATGTGCTCTCGTGTGTGTGTGTGTATGTGTGCAAATGTATCGCTGGCAGTGTTTCCATACATCCGCACATTTTAAAGTCCTTTGTTCAATGAAACAGACATTAAATTAAATGCGTTGACAACTCTGTGATAAATCATAAGGCATTGCGTCCGCTGTGTGCCATGCCGTGCTGTGTAGTGCCATGTTCCATGTAAAGTCATTGTGCGAATGGATGAAGTTTGCATCCTTTGCTAATAACTTCGTTATTGTTATTTGAAAAAGTGGTTTAATCGGCAATTTTGTGAAATGTGTGTACATGTCATAAAGTTTTTACTTCTTCACTGTTCCTTGGAGGGGGGGGACATTCAACTTTTCTTTGCTAAAGTACATTTTTCGTTTGCAGTTGTTGATATTTTAATTTTTTAATTTCTCAGACTCTTCCTCTGCTTTCCCCGGCGGGTTCTGCGTCGAATACTTTCAGAGCTGGAGTGTTTTTGTCCATTCGGACGGTATGATCTAGCCAGCGCAGCCGATGTCAATGTCGTCGTATATCTCGTACAGCTCATCGTTCCATCGAGTGCGGTATTCGCTGTAGTCAATGCGCTCAGGACCATAAATCTTCCGCAGAACCTTTCTCTCGAAAACAAGTAACGTCGACTCATCAGATGTTGTCATCGTCCAAGCCTCTGCATTATATGGCTTGACGGCGATGACGAGTGACTCCAAGTTAAACGAAATTATCCACGACCTCGAAGTCATCCATAGTGACGTTGGAGCCAAGTCGTGAGTGCGACGACTGTTTGTTTGATGACAGGGGATCTGGTTCACTACCAGACCCGTAAGCTAAGAGTCTCCGAGAGTGGTTACTTTATCGGGTGTCTTTAATGCATTTTTTCTCTCGCATGTAAGCTCGATAGAATTATATAGCTGAAAGAAAAATTCGACATATTTTGGTTTGGTCCGAAATCTGTCAAAAAATATTGCTCTCAACCAACAAGGAAATGAAACAAAAAGCGAAACATTCTCTTAAGAGAAAGAAATGGCACGATATTATGCAAGGTTTATACAAAAAAAAAAGTTGAAGGAGTATAAATTGCGCTACAATTAGCTTTTTGGCATACAAAAGCACAAAAATTAGCATAGCCGAAAGCGAATAACCACAGTATGCGCGCAGTAGACAGCTGTTAGTATTCACATGTGATAGCGCCACACTCGCCGGCACACAAAGCGATGTATGATGAATGTTTTGAATATGTACATATGTACAGCTGCGAGCAGTGAAATAGTAGTGGGTGTTAGAGCTTTACATATCTGTGAGTTATGCAAAATGCCAAACAATTTTAACATCCATTGAAATGCAAAAATGGATCATATTTTCCAAGCTATGTTTATTACTAAAAATATTTAGATTTGAATATGTACAAGATATGTTTATTTACAAAGATGTGTTTATGTATGAAAATTGTTGGGAGCAGTAAAATAGTACTAATATTTTTTTTTTTTAAATACTGAAGGATTTTTGCAAGTTTCGTCTATAGAAGATCTTAGTACTTGGTAGCATGGCCATGATTTTTGATAACAGCAATACATCGCTTCTTCAGAGAATCTACGAGACTGAGGAATCTTTTCAGTGGTATGCTGTGCCATGATTGCTGGACTACGGTCCACAACTCGTTGTTGTTTTTAGGTTTATTCTTCCACACGGTTTTCTTGACGTCTGTTCAACGGGTTTCAATAGGATTTAGGCAGGGGATTGAGCTGGCCTATCCATGACCTTAATTCCATTGACCCGAAACCACTGCTTTGCCGCCCTACTAGTGTGATTCGGGTCATTGTCCTGCTAAAATGTGCCTTTCCTCGGCATGTTCTCTTCAGCAAATGGTATCATAATATACTGCATTATATCCACGTATGTGTATCGGTTCATTATCCCAGTAATCTTGTGAATCGGGACTACATAAAGTAATTGGGCCTGTAGGAAAAACAGTCCAAACCATGATATTCAAACCGCCATGCTTCAAAGTTTTTGTGCTGAATCTGGGGTCGTACTCTGTATTAGAGAAGCGTCTTAGATATTGACGAGACCCTTTACCGCCGTATAGAACAACTTTCGACACGTCTGTCCACAAGATGTTGCGCCATTTCTCAATCGGCCAATTCAGGTGTCCTTTGGCGAATTTAAGACGACTTGCTACATGCTGTTTTTTTAATAACGGTACTTTTCGAGAACTGCGGACATATAAATTATGTTCATGTAGAAGTCTTCTCACTGTATGAACACCGCACGTCAGGTTTAGTTCTTCCTGAATCTCCATAGCTGACATTCTAGGTCGAGTCTTGGCACATCTTACAACTATTCGTGTAAAATTCTCAGAAAGAATTCGTCTTGCGCACCTTTTTTCGTTTTTTTTTTTTTTTATAACTAATTGCATTGCGAATCATTGTGGCTTAACACCCTACATGTCTTTCCACTCCCTTGTAGGATTTACCGTTGTTTATGACAGATTAAATCCATCCTCGTTTTTCTTCACTACAGTGCATCCCGTGGCCCAATAAAAGGTGCAAAGTCATATGTTTTTTGCTTTTTGCATTGAATAATAAATAAAAGATCAGGAAACTTACTTTTTGTTTGATAAAATTAAATTTTTTTTAGTAAAAATTATCTGTTTGCAATCAGCTCACCGTTCACTACTATTCTATTGCTCGCTCATAAAAACAGATATCCCAATAAAATTGGCTCTAAAAAAGTAACGGTAAGTCTTTCACACTTATTGTTGTGTATATCAGGACCCTTATACTTTAGAGAATATAACTAAAATAATGTTCGACGGCAATATCATAAAAGAAACAAAATATAAAGCAAAACTCTATTGGCCAATAGGCACTACTATTTCAATTCTCGCAACTGTATATCTTCGTTGGTGAATTGGCACAACTTGCATACCTTTATGTACACATATTGCAGTGTCAGCACTATTTCTAAATTTATTGCCGCAGCAAAATGGCCGCAGCAAAATGGCGAGAGGAAGGACAGCGGCGGCAGGACTTCTCACGGCGGCAGAAATACGCCAATGGAAATACTTTCTTTCATTCATGTACATATGTATATGTATACATGCCAGTAAATATGTGCGACTACTTTGTATAGGAACGTGTGGCATGCAACTTCAGCTCATCGTTTTACTAATTTATATGCGCATATTAAATTGGACATAATTCTGTGGCACGCATGCACACTTATACTCACTACTGGTGCACCAATACCACGAAATACTCACTTCTTTGGTTTAAGCAATATGTCTTTAATTTAGTCGGCAAGAACGGCAACGCCTTAATTCCACTAGTGTGGCTGCATAATTTTTTTCGCTGGTATATTTTATCATAATGCATCGTCATGCACGCATTGAAGATGACAATGTTAGGCCGAAAGTAGGTGTTGCCACAAATTTACTCACTTGCAAGTAGCCGGGACTACCACACAGCAGCTTGTCGTCATTATCGAATTGACAGCGCAGTTACATCTTAAGGTGTTCTATGCTTCCCTACATACATACTTACATATGTACATACGTACTGCTAACAACCCGCTACAGGCGCTTATAATTCTGATTAATGCGGAAATGTAAATGAAAGCAGTGACGTAAAAATCGCTACACTTTTCCAAATGAATTCCACATGAGCTGTTCTTTTCCAACGCTTTATTTCATCGCTGAAGTATGTTCTCTCTAGTGCATACTCACACATACCTATTGGTATACTCAAACGTTTTATTGCCACTTTTATTTCACTTGATGGCTATAATCGGGTCTGCATGTCATTTGCTTTATTGCTTTCCAACGCTTACATTTTAACTCTTTATTTCATACACTCTCTAAGTCAGGCTGCTGTGCTTTTGGCCGGCAAGCAGTATCTTCGTTGATTGTGAGTGAAATCAAATACTGATAAATTTCTCGCTAGAATGCAGTATGAACTCGGTTTATGCATGGTAATGTAGGAGAAGGCAAGACATAAATATGAAAACTCGAAAAAAAAAATAAATAAAAAATTTTAAATATTTGTTCTTGTTTTTGAAAAGTGGTTTAAACTTCAATCACCAAATCTGATTGAAATGAAAAAAGAAAACAGCGTAGATTAACCTTTAGGTTAGAGGAATAAACTGGGTTGGTGAAGAAACGTGAAAATTCTCTGTAACGTGGAATGAGAGCTAACTTTCTAATTAGAATTAAACCCACTGCGACCTGTGCTCTATTTTAGCCTGTACTCTCATAAACTCATTATGCTAACGATCAGAGAGGCATGGCATTCCCCGCTCGAATTGGAGAATCTGAAGATACCATGTATGCTCTTAATGTACAAATGTCTCCTAAATCTGCTGTGACCTAGAGATTTCACAAATATTCCATTTTTTCCTGCAGAGATGAATTATTTTCTTAAAACTTTTAATCCTGTGTATTCTTTGAACAATAGTCAAGACAGCATTTGACTATTCTGCTTTATTTTCATACGGTACTTTGTCTATATGGTACATAGGGTTCTTCACCTAACAGCTTAGTAGCTTGAGAAAATAGGTATACCTAAATTATTTTACATATTATATGTTTCTCGTCTATAATTTTTTATAACAATATCTTGCTTTTCTAGCATAATTTCTGTTTGGTCCTCAGTTTTAACAACTAATTCAACCTACATACTTGTGTAACCATTCTTCATGGCTGACTTGAGCTGTTTCTTTCATTTCACTGCCTCTATTGTACGTGCTAAGTATCTCATTCAGCATTTGTTTGCATAATTCATTTACATTTCCGTTTTACCATTTACATTTCCGTTTTACCAATGGATTCTATTGGCTGGTTAAAGTACAACTACCCAATTCCATATAGAAGATTTTGTACTTTAATATTAAAATGGAAAATTATTAACATACGAGCATCTTGAAGATATTAAAATTGTTTATAGGTAATGGCCGTCTTCGATTCTTCATTGAGCTCCTTGTTATCTTCGATTGCTGCTCTTTATTCAAAAATTTTTTCGTTCTTGTTAATTTCAACAAAGTTAGAGTGAAGAATTCGTACAAGAGATAAGTGGTTTTTTCGTAATTAGATGACGTAACCGCTTTTTTTCTTTAGTGTACTTTTTGAAAATATGAAGAAACCATGGATGTTACTCAAGGACGGGTTATTATGAAAATATTATTTGGCGCGGAGAAAGCATTTCTCCACCAAAGGTTGTGATGAAACCAGGGTTGGACATTTTTAATCCAAAAATTTTGTACTAAAAATTGATATCTATTTTTAGTTCCAATGTTGGGATTAAAAATTAGATTTGGATATTTTCCGATGTTTGATATTTCTCTTTATTTTTTGCGATTAAAATTTGTGTTTTTTATTTTTTAATTCGGTATGTGGGATTAAATTTTTTCTTTAAGACCGTATTTGGGATTAAAGAATTAAAAAAGTGAATTCAAATATTAATTCAATTATTTTCTAATGCATTCTTTACTAACCTGAATGCAACATACATATTCTAGCTGTTTGAATAGCTGGTATAGTTTGTTCGGTTCGCCACTATCTTGGTGACTGTAAAACAGCTAATTGGCGTGTTTTATTTTACCAGTACTTTAAAGTTATATCAGTGGAAGATTTAGGAGACAAAATCGCCAAGTATTAAAAGTTAGCTGCCATAGTGAACTGGAGGCATTGTCGTTTCATTGTTTACTTTTCGTTCATAATAGTTGGGGTTTTGTTTTTGAGTGACGAAAAACTGAAGAAACCAAAAGGACAGATTCCTTATATGAGTATCGAGTGGAAATTAATACACTTTTGATTTTAAAAATTTATATATTTCATAATTTTTTTACTCTAAACAAGGTATATTAAGTTTGTCATCACGTGAATATATCAGAGAGCCTATAAAATATATACAAATGGTCAGAGCAACGAGGTTCATCCGTTGAGTCCAATTATCGATGACTCATTCGAGCATTTCGACTGGAAACTGGCGAATGGCACACTCCGAGGTATGGATGGAATCAAGATTGTCGGCAGGGAGTTTAGACGTTACATATCTTCATTGGAAAACGCCTAACGGTGTGATATCACACGATCTGGGTGGCTAATAGACCAGACTAAAACGTAAAATGATCTGCTTAACAAATTGTTCTCTCAATAAATTCCTTGATTAATACGATGTGTGTCGGCGTCTTGTTGTCGCAGAGGTCACGAGCTTCAATTTTTTGCACTAGTTGTTTATCTATTTGAGATCTCGACGTAAAATGCTCCAAGTCGTTCCTTACGTCAATCCGAGTTGCTGAGAACGTCGCCGAATCGACTCTCCACGGTCTTCATATCATCCAATAATAAAAGCTGGTGCTCAAGATGACATTCTTTATAGAACATGATATTCGTAATAAATTTGAACGACTCGTAAACATTGTTCAGGCGTGTGTATTTTCATGATGAAATGCCAAACAATACTGAATAAAAACAACATGACAACGTGACACGACGCACGCGTGATCTGTCAGAAATGAGCTATTGAAAATACAAGGTGCGTTCCAAAGTAAACAGGACCTAAAAAAAACAGAAAAAATGGTTTTTTTCGACCAAATCAATTTAATTTATTCAAAATAGTCTCCCTCTGCTTCAATACAGTTTTTTGCACGGTCCAAAAACATGTCAAACGAGTGTTTAGCTCGTTCGCCGGTATGGCCGCCAGTACGCCGGTGCAAGCCTTTTAAATGACCTCTACATCTGCAAAACGTTTTCATTTCATGGGCAAATGCATGGGAAAAGGAAGAAGCAGGTGAATGCGGGGAGTGGTTAATGGTTCAAATGTGATTTTTGGTCAGATGATCGGTCACAAGCGTCCTTCGAATGTTGGATTCTGAGCAATTTTTGGTCGTCACTCAATTTGTGCGGAACAAACCGTGCACACACCTTTCGCAAGCCCAAATTTTCGGTCAAAATACGACAAATCGATGCTTTGGAGATGTTTAATTCCATTTCCATGTATTTCAATGATGATTTCGGTTGCTTTCTGATGAATTCACGCAAAGTTTCGTTGGAATTTTCAGTGACCACGAATTTTGATTGGCCTCCCATGTTGATCGTCATTTATGTCCTCACGACCATTTTGAAATCGTTGAAACCACTCGTGCACTCTGCTACGGGATGGGCAATCATCGCCATAAACTTGTTTCATCGAATGATTCGTTTCGGTAAAAGTTGTACCAATTTTAAAACAAAATTTGACGTTGTCTCTTTGTTCGGAGCCTGTTTACTTTGGAACACACCTTGTAGTCCTCTACTTGGATCACTCATTAGTAACGTTAATGCCGACAAAGAGTTGTCTCCCTTGTTGCAGACAATATTTCGGTTATGGACCTTGGTAAGACATGTCTCATCTAGGATGGACATGCTTGTTTTCTTGATCACACGCTTTATGAAAACTTTGTTTAGCTGCTAACATAGTAGGTCAAATCACAGCAAGAAAAAAAAAAATTATAATTTATACTTATTCTTAAAGTATTATGTTTTTATAAATTGTTTGCAAGGTTGTTCTTTGTGACTAGTGAAATGCTCAGTCAATATAGAATTTATGCCATTTGTTTCCATTGAAGCCTTGTGAGCCTTTTTCCACGCTATGTCTAAATGGCAGGTAAAAGATAATAGAACAGCCTTGTATAGCAATTATATAATAAAACCGTTAAGTATATACATAAGTGTGTATATAGAGACATCTGTATATCCTTGCAGTAATTTAATAATTTTTCTTCGTTTTTCGTTCTCTTTTCAGTTGAGCAGCGATACCAGTTCCAGTTCGCGTAACAGCAGCGGTAAGGGGGTGAAGTTTCTGCTGCGAAAAAGCAAATCAAAGCGAAGCGCCAAAGGTGAGTATTGTAAAAGTGAACTGAAGTGCAAATTTAAATACCTCTCTTCCCTTCGTTTTTTATTTACCGTGCAAGTATATGTTTGTGAGTTTAAAAGTGTATCAAAAGATAATTGCCGTAATTTAAAAAGTTTTAAGGTGCAACAGCAGAAGTCTAGCGCAAAATTGGCGCAAAAAAGGCAATTGAAAGGATTGTATAAAATGAAAGACTTTATAATGCAGTAAAAGTAAAAGATGCATTTCATTTCAGCATTTAAGTATATAATTTGCACTTAAGCCGCTTTTAATTAGTTATAATATTCTATGCGTTGACATAAAACTTTACCGTCTCGCCGTTTGTAGGTAAAAAATTCGATACGTCAGCCGTGCAAACGAAATCTCAGCCGAAGCAACTGAAAACGCCTTCCATCAAATGTGTGCTTGTTGGCGATGGCGCTGTGGGCAAGACTAATTTGATTTTGACTTATTTGAAAAATCGTTTCAACACTGAGCACGTGCCAACAGCATCGGACATATATAACGGTAAGTGTACAAAAATACTTTTTAATCTATGTAAACATTGCTCTTGATTCATCTTTAACATACGATAACAGCGGTATACATACTGACCCAGGGCCATTGAGCAAATGCGAACTCATTTCAGTATTTTAAACTGAAAACGACAACCAATTTTCGTTAGTGTTAATTAATTACTACTTTGTTTGTGTAAATGCTAAAATACAATTAGCTTTACAAGTAGAAATGCTGCTACGGATTGTCACAGATATCAAAATCAGAATTGAAACTGATAAACAAATTTTGTTGATGTCATGAGTTCTGTGACTCTGGTGATATTTGAGATATATGTACAAAATATAAGCACAGTGGTTTCCAACATTAAGTTGTTTAAATATATTAAAGAAACTTAGCCTCTGTATTTTTCATTACCTCCGCTGTTCTTTTACTCCATGATTGCTATTCCTGACTATTTTTGGAAATTTCGATAGAAATTTGGCAATTGCTTCTTTTAATAAACACTGCTGCTTGGGGTAGTTGTGGACATCTTCGCTCGCGAAAAAAATATAGCTTCAACTACCCATCGACGTAAAATTGGTCGGATTACCTTAAAAGTAGATATGAAATGACTATACAAGGCCTGTCGCAAAAGAAACAGGACAAAGTTTCAGGACGATGTCTCAAAATCTGAGGGACTAGTACGCGTATATGCAGATGATGGACGAATAGGCAAACAGACAGAGGGATATGGTCAAAATATATTTAGCTTTTAAGTTTGTTCTTGGTATAAAAATATGGATAGAAGAATGAGATTAATTTTATACATTCATAAAAATCAAGAATTACTAAGCTTAAACTCCACAACTTTTAAAAAGTTAGAAAAGTGCATCCTTAATAGGGAATTTCGAAGTTTTCTCTAGCAGCGGAGAGTCTAAGAAGTCTGTCTAAGGAAAGATAGAAGCCTTTAGAATTATAATTTATAATAATGTATAATTTTTCTATAAAACCAGAAAAACGTTTAAATTGGTCGTTCTTTCTGATATTTGCTTGCATGAGAATGAAAACTTAAAGAGAAAATATAAAATTGTTTTTAGTTGAACAAACATTTTAGCTCAATTTTTTAAAGTGAAATTTCAAAAAGTTTTCGACTTCCGTCTTTAGTTAATTTAATCACACTGCATGACGCCATTAAATAGGTTAGTGCCTAAAAGCACACAACATATTTTGAAAGTAACTGTATCATAAATATAATATTTGAATGCACATATATTATAATATGTGTGTATATATTAAATACAGTTAACTGGAAGTTGGATTTGTGTCGCGAAATTTTTTTGTGGTAAATTCGGTGGAAGCCATATATCGGTTAAATTACCGGCTAATTAGCCAACACCGTTAACAGAAATTTCTGTCTCCAAGGTCCAATTTACACTCCTAACTGAAACTGTGTGATAGTGCATCCCTTACTCAAACACTTTATGAGTGGTGTAGGGGTTAGTTTCCGCGCTAATTCATTTAATTTATTGGAGTTTCAATAGCCGCGACTTGCTGAGTGGTTCTTGCTCTAGATGCTGGGGATTCCATATAATATTGAATTATATTCTACACAATGCCTAATAATATGTAAACAAATCTTTAACTAGTACGAGTATCGTTTTGGTAGAACGGTAATCGGCATGACTAGCGAACTCCATACACAATTTTGGAGTTAAGCGATCACTCGCGGAGATCTTTTTAAGGCTTCTCATTGCTGTATTGTCTTGTGTCTATCGGCTCTACATAAGCTAGTTCCTCATTTGGCTGAGGTTTAGAATAGCATCCCCCGATTTCGGGGTTAAACACCTTAATGTGAATAAAGTTTTTGTTTATCGCACCACCACTCGTTACAATGATACGCAAAATGCCATGGAGGTGGTCTTCAAAAGTCTGCAACGTTACGTGAGATGGTTCGGAAAGTGAAGAAGTGACTTGAGCGAAATCCACGACGAAGTGCCAATCAAATGGCTAAAGAACTGAAAATATCCGACCGCAGCATCCGACGTATATTGAAAAATGAGCTCAAGGTCAAGCCTTATAAGTTCCAAAGGGCCAATGATCTCACATCGAAGCAGCAACAAGTAAGACTTGAGAGAGCGAAGCAGTTGCTTCGATTGGCCGAAAGCGGTCAAATTCCGAACATTGTGTTTTCTAACAAAAAATTTTTCCAATTAGGCATTTCGTGAACTCTCAAAACGATAGGTTTTACTTGACCGACCATTCATACGAGAATCTGAGTCATCGGTTTGCCACCAGAAGGCAGCACCCGCTACAAATAATGGTTTGGGCCGTCTATGTCTGCGAACCTTCAGCAAACCAGTAGACAAAACCGAAGCTGATTATAGCCGTCTCAAGAAATTTGTTAAAAGCTCAAAACGCTTTTTCGATCTGTAAGTGTACCACAACGGACCGGAGTTCTAAGCTATGCAAGTGATATCTTCCTTTGATCGACCTTCTAACCTAATCTATCCTAAGTTGCTAATCGCGAAATCACGCTGAAATTTTGAATTTAAAGGAGTTTAAAGAGTTATACACTACAGATCACTCATGCCTACTTAGACATAGTTCTGTTGTTTTTTTTTGCATTTCATAGCACATTCACTTTTACATCAAATTTGTTTAATACAAGATGTTACTGCTCAACTCCAAATCTGATTTTATTCGGAAAGCTACTTTCTTAAAGCTACTTTTGTCACACTATGCAATGCTAAAGCTCTAAATGGGATTCTAACAGTAAAATAATTGCATACGTTTTCACAATACTGTATAAGCAGATAATAGCTTCGTTTGCGTGCCAATTTTTTCACTATTTTACTTCCTTTTCCTTTCATTGTCCTATATTTTTATTGTATTCACACAACTCTTCCTCTCAACACTATTTTATCTTCTATGACCCTTGCTGTCTGTGCCTCTTCCTTTCCGTTGCTGCTTCTGTGCTATTTTTGTGAATGAAATATTGAAAAGCACGTCACTCGAATATGTGCATTTTTCATATACCAAACTATGCCCACTCCCTGATAAATTGAGTCGCTGATTTAGTGAGTAAGGGAAACGCTAACTTGCAGTGCGGTGCTTACTAGTACTACGTTATAGCATCCCATTGCGAAATCCACTAGTTAGAAACTACTTTATAACTAGTATGAACTAGAAGCTCTTAGGCAGCCCATTGTCCCTTTTACTTTTTAGTAACGGGTGGTTTAGAAAGATGCCTAACCGAAATGTGACCAGTATCACACCAGTTCGAAATATAATGAAAATAAAATTTTTTATGGGATTATTAAAAGAATCCATTGGTCATGGGAAGTAACCCTATAGAAAATTGTTCCTCAATTGGAATAAGTAAAATATTTTCCTGACTCACTGACTTTCCTGCCGAAATTTCTACTTGCAAACAGTCATATTTACGCACTAGTTTGATGTCACACTAAAGGAATAGCTGGCTATAAGTCATACATCACAAGTGATTGTGCATATGTATGCATATACCATATACATATAATATATATACATATAAACTTGTGCATTCAGCTGAACAGTTAATGCCAGCCACTGCTAGTGATTGAATTATGATGTGCTCACATATCACTGCGCTCCGAGGTAGGCGACAGGCGAATTCACTTGCATCTCTATATGCACTTAAAGTACACTGCGCGTCATCAGTATGCCACAAGTACATGAATAAGTTGAATATATTGGCTTTTGTTGTTCTTATTATTTATACTTTGAAGCTTCTTATATTCTCGCAATGGTAGAAAAGTGCAAGCAATCAAAATGTACCGGTACCGCCACTGAATTGCAATGAATTTATAACAACTGAAACTTGTCGATATAGATATAATACAATTTTACATATTGTATATAAAAGGAGGATGAGACGAGACATTTCCGGCTCACTAAAAATTGCTGCTCGTGTTAATTGCAGCTCTGAGAGGGTTGGTATTATATTAAGGTACAATTGGACCACCATTCGTCCACGAATTGTCGTTAAATGAAAATTATAAACCCTGCCATAAATTAAGGGGTTTCCTCGGGCAAAACACGGACCGAAATGAAATTTATTTTTTTTATTTATATTTTAATGATTTTTTTTTATTTAAAATACTCATATTTATTAAACATTTTGTAAAATTTTCAAAGAAAAATATCAAAATGGCAGTCATTACGACGCCATTTTCGGCAATCCCTCGGAAAAAAGGTGCATCCGCATTGTCAGTAGAACTTCTTTCAGGATCATCAGAAATAAAAATAAAAAAATACGTGTTTTAGTAAAGAAAGTAAAGACAATAAATTAGGTATTGGACGAAGGAAACAAAAAAATTAAAATTAGACTTTTGGCAGAAGTTAATATAAAAAATGCAAAATTCGATGAAAATTTCTCGACATTTTTTTTTTAATATGTAGTTGTAATTAAAAAAAATCTTTCGTTCAAGACCTTGTAAATGATATCTCGAAGACCTGTGTAAAATTTCATCAAGATCGGTTGAGTAGTTCGCGAGAAATCTTGACAACCGAAACTCAAAACATAGTTTTGAGAAAAACGCGTTTAAAGACAGCGCAGTTAGCTTAGTTAGCTGCAAGCGCACAAGTTCTCAAAGGCTGTATTTCTGAAACTATTAGTCGGATCAACTTGAATTTAGGACAATATTCTAGAGATGTTATAGAATTTAATAAGACAAAAAAATATTTCGATTTTTTGAAACTGTGAAACCCATGTAACCCCTTAAGCCAAGAAATTCAAAAATTTCTAAATTTCTTAGGGAGGATTACATTAGGAAAGGATTAGTGATGAAAAATTTGTTGCATATCTCAAAAATTATTCAAAATATATCAACCAACCTTGTTGATGCCAAGTCTTTCAAGCACCTTCTAAAATAATGCAAAAGTAGGTGAAAACGAATTGTAACCGCGCCTACTCTCAAAAAACAGTTATGTTAAACGATTATAAGTGCGATTACTCACTAAGGTGTCATCAACTCTTATAGCAAAATTCATTGACTTGTCTCCACTTACTTAAAAACATGAGATACCTCAGAAACAGCTCTATGTTTTCAGATTCTGATAAGGAAGCAATTTTTGAAGAAATCTCGAATATTAAATGCTGGAAACAAAATAATAGAGTCAATAATTGTTAAAGCGACATTAACGACAGTCCAAATAGTTCTAAGGATTTTGGTCGAAATTTGAACAGGCCGAAAAGGACAAAATCTCACTTTAAGATTCTGGTTAAATATAGGTGTTTTTCCATACCGAAGGAGCAGCCCCGCTTGAATCTTTTTCATAGTAGATGTTGGTTTGCGGAGCCGTACCGTTGCACAAAGATTTAAAAAATTGTTTGTCAAAAAAGTCTTGCGATATTTTTATTAAATTTTCAATTGTTCATAAAATTGGTTACAATAATGCGATTCAAGTCAAATCTACGCTCGCTTCCCTATTGGCAAAAAACTCGGAGAGCCAATTTTCACAGGACTCTCTTGTGGCCAACTTCCGTTCGCCATGGACGGAAACAGGTGGTAATCACTTGGTGCGAGATCCGGTCTATACGGTGGATGTAAAAGAACTTCCCATCCGAGCTCCCGGAGCTTCTGGCACGTCACTAAAGATGTGTGTGGCCTGGCGTTGTCCTGATGGAAGACAATTCGGCCTCTGTTGATCAAAGATGGCCTCTTCTGCATGAGTGCTGCCAGTTGTTGGCAGTACAGGTCCGAATTGAGCGTTTGGCCATAGGGGAGCAGCTCATAGTGGATTATTCCCTGCCAATCCGGAGAGTGGCGCATCTTCGACCACCTCTACACCAGAACGAAAACGTTGAAACCATCGTTGTGCGGTGGAAATGGAAACTGTATCGGGTCCATAAAATGCACAAATTTTATTGGCGGCTTAAGATGCATTTTTGCCTTTATCGTAGTAGTACTCTAAAATATGCCGTATTTTCTCTTTATTTTGCTCCATGTTTGCGACGCTATAACTCACGAACGACTTAAAAGAAACGACAATCAATCAAACAGGTGTTGGCGCGTAAAATGAGCTTTCCAAAAAGGTATAGCCAACTAGCGAAAATACCTCAAGAACTTTTTGACAACCTATTATATGGAAGTTCCGTAGAAATCTCTCCAAACGCATTTAACAGGACACTCTCAATAAAAAATGCTCAAGACTTAAAATAAATTCATTTCTTTTGGAAATTATGACTCTAAAAGAAATTTATGCCAAAAAAGCAAACAATACATTACTTTGTGCTAATCCAATGACGTGCAGTGTAGTTAACTGTACATGCAAACACAACCACAGCTGCATTGCGTGTGGTGCCATTTACTGTTAGCCAGGCAATATTATCGCTGCTGTAGTTGTTGCAATTTATAGCCCATACAGTCCTTTCAGTATGTCAACGCGTTTAGGCACACCAGACCTTTTGATGGACTGTTCATATGTTCAGGCGAAATTTACTCACGAATGTTTACAGCAAAATATCACTCAAGTGAAGATATAAACTAGTGTAGAACTAGTGATTCTGAAATGTAAATGAACAGAATCCATTTGTATAATAAATTCTAAAATTTAGGTAAACAAATAAAAAATATATTAATTTAAAATAGAATATAAAAATACAGTTGAATGCGTATTTGTTGTAATTTGAGACGATGGTATATCTGCGCCAGAGTGCATAAGACAAAATTTGGTGGCATCAAAGATATGCCTATACCAATTCAATACCAATTCAATAGGTGTTCACAAACTCTCTGTACTCAAATTCAATTCTCTAACTATTTGTTGCTATTTTCGAATGAAAAAATAGTGGTATTTTTGCAGTTCACGAGGCGGTCGGCAACTAGTTCGTTTCACTGCAGCGTGTAGTCTTCCATACATGTCTAACTGTGCGTGTGTTATTTTTTGCCGCTTTTCGAGGCA